>CM030860.1:107500-207500 GCA_018105865.1 Metaphire vulgaris | reverse complement strand
GATGATGACGATGATGATGATGATGATGATGATGATGATGATGATTATGATTATGATGATTAGAGGTACACTTCTTGCAATACCCTTACTTAGAAGACACTGGTTGAAATAAACAGGATGAGAATTAGAAAAATAATCAATATTTTCAACGCAGAAAACGATTCATTTCGGAAATATGTTTTCAAAGAGCATTTCTTATGTCCTTTTGCTCCATATGTTTCCATTTTGAGCGCCATCTGCTGCGAAATTTAGATAAAAATTGCCATTTATTTTCAGAAAGCAGAGCTATTTGAAATTCTTCTGTAGAATTTGCTCTTGGTGACTCTGTTGGGCAAAGTAAAGAGACTCCAATGGCAAATGCAAAAACTGCAGCAATATTATGAAATAATTATTGCTGCAGACGATGTCAGCGTCTTCTTCGTCGAATGTTCGTCTTCGGTCGTTTCCTGAATCGCTTTACAAACTGTTTAGAGATGCAGAAAGTGACCAGCAGCAGCAGCAGCAGCAATGGGCAATAGATGCAAAAAGCAATCGGATCTTACCTCAAAACCACTTTGATTCGTCGTCGGCGAAAAGAAGAGAAGCAAAACACGCAAATGCAGAATGTTGCTGCTGCTGCTGCCGCCGCCTCTGCTGCTGCACGGTCCGGTTCCCTGGCTAGCCCTTGGCTGGCTGGCTGGTTGGTTGGTTGGCTGTCTGGATGGCCTGCTGGCCAGTTTCCAGTCGCAGCCGTCGTCGTCAACGGACTCGGAAAATCGACGACACTGCAGGTCGATTGCGGGGAAATCGTACGGAAGCCGAGTGAGGACCGTTCGTTTTGACGCAATTAAAATTCTGGCAAAGCTCCACACATGCCACCTTCTCCTTGTACATGCTGGGCTTCATTACTGCATGTCGACATTTTCCTTACATGCCAAAAACGTTCGCAAATGCACATCTCTTTGAAAATTTTTTGCGCTTAAAACGAAATGTCCTCATCCGGCTTCCGTAGAATCGAAGAATGAGGTTTATGTATGACTAAGTAGGAAGCGGAGAGGCAGACGAAGGGGAGAGCTCATTAAATACAGACAGCGTTCGGAATCCGAATAAGATGAAGAGGTTTCCACTCATTCAACGACCCCTCCCCATCTTCCCCTTCCACCTCCTTCTCTTCCTCCGTTCATCAGGCGACTGTGCTTTGGCGATGCCTTCGAAATGGCGTCTGCTGTTGGGTGAGACGTGAGAGTGACTTATTCAGAGACGCTCAAATTGCGTGAATTTTGGAAAAAAGAGGAATTTCTGAATGTCACGTGACCGCACTCAGTGTCCTTGCGTTGAGAGAGAGAGAGAGAGAGAGAGAGAGAGAGAGAGAGAAAGAGAGAGAGAGGTTACTACAGGGCAACGAAGGTGTCATCGTGAGACTCTTTAAGACTGTGTGTGTGTCCTACGATCATCGTCATTCGCTGAAATGAATCAAATTCTACCGACGAATAATTATTTCCTATTATTTTGCCTAAATTCTTTAAATGTCGGATGGAGCATTTAGTTTAGGAGTGGACTCCCAGTCTCCCATTGATCTCCCATTGCTCACTCCCATTGCTCACTCCCATTGCTCACTCCCATTGCTCACTCCCATTGCTCCCATTGCTCCATTGCTCACTCCCATTGCTCACTCCCATTGCTCACTCCCATTGCTCACTCCCATTGCTCCTCCCATTGCTCCTCCCATTGCTCCCATTGCTCACTCCCATTGCTCACTCCCATTGCTCACTCCCATTGCTCACTCCCATTGCTCACTCCCATTGCTCACTCCCATTGCTCACTCCCATTGCTCACTCCCATTGCTCACTCCCATTGCTCACTCCCATTGCTCACTCCCATTGCTCACTCCCCATTGCTCACTCCCATTGCTCACTCCCATTGCTCATTCCCATTGCTCATTCCATTGCTCACTCCCATTGCTCACTCCCATTGCTCACTCCCATTGCTCACTCCCATTGCTCACTCCCATTGCTCACTCCCATTGCTCACTCCCATTGCTCACTCCCATTGCTCACTCCCATTGCTCACTCCCATTGCTCACTCTCAGTGAACAATTGATAGTGAGACGATCGTGACGTCGATCGATTCGAGTGATGCACAATTTATATAGCGCCGCTTTCGAGTAGGATTCTGAGAGTGGCTGAGGGCAACATGGCGCCGTTTTGCGAGAGAGAAATTACACGAAAACATCGGACCCGAAGAAGCCGTTTCTATGCATAGAGACCCTGTGACGCTGCGCTCTATAGGTCGCCTGACTGCAGTCTATATCTTGTTCGATATGTCTGCGTTTTTTCCATTACTTTTCCGTTGCCATTTGAATTGCCAATGACTTGTCTCTAGCTGAGGCGAACGTTGCGCAATGCTGCACAGACGCAATACAGATGCGCATGCGCAATGACCCATAACCTCCTCTGATTATAATCATATGTCGCAGTATCGATGGGTATAGTCCACTCTTGATACCCTCCTCTTCCTCCTCCTTCTCCTCCTTCTCCTCCTTCTTCTCCTCCTCCTCCTCCTCGCCCTGTGCCAACCAATGCAACCGATGCTTTGGTTAGCATCGCCTGAGGTGTGTTCGACCGTCGTCGCTGATGCTGCTGCTGATGCTGCTGATGCTGCTGCTGCACTTCTTTGCGCATTGATTTTACTTCCGACAGCAGCGGCGGCGGCGGCGCCAGCAGCAGCAGCAGCAGCAGCATGGCTGCCAGCTGTTGTTGTGGTCTTCTACGTTTTCTATCAGACACAAGAGACTGGGACTAAAGCGCCACATAAATTCAGTTGCATTTGGTCACTTAGAGTCTCTCGTCATATGGAGATGCTTCCATCTGTGATTGCACTTCGTAGTCGATTGAGGTTTTGGTCTTTATGTATGCATTTTTAATTTTCGTACGCGGTTTTGAGGGTCAACCCCGCCCTCCTTTGGGGCTGCTGACCAAATTTTTAAAGCGCCATAGACGTGACGACCCATTTTTTCTTGTCATCACCTGAAAGGAAAGAAATTATAGAAGGAAAGACATAGGATAGATACAAATGATGACTTTTTTGCTTGTCAAGATTTTTCGAAAGTTGGTTACGTTCAAAAGTCAAAACCAACTCCTCCTTTCAGAAATCCTGGCTACGCCAGTGTAAGGCTACGTACGATTTTGATAAAAACATTTCTACCTAATACCTGAGGTTATTTATTTTGTGAATGTTATTTATATTTTTCAAACGTAAATTGAATTTCGAAAGTAGACCTACTTTTACTTTTCAACTGTAGCGCCCTAACCGCGAAAACCCCTTATTTTGTCATTAGGCCCACATTAGTACATGCATTGTGTGGAGATTCCGTCCTTCGTTCAATTTTGTTTATTCCAGTAAACGGTCGAATTTAAACACCAAAATGAAGAGTTATCAGGAGCATCGTGCACTATTTCATAGACACCATTGTTGCCATGTGGAGTTCTACTTTCAAATGTAGAAAAATGCTCAGACAAATTATAAGTAAAGTGAAAGTCAAAATGTCAATTTATCATAATTTTAAATCGTTAATAATTAATTATCAATCGTCGTTCCGAGATAAGAAGTCTTATCGTCTGTTTGTAGTTTCTTCTTTATCTATTTTAATGTTTTTGCAAAAGTCAAATGAAAATGTCCGAAGAGTCGAAGAGAGCAGCTATGACGTCATCGTCGGAACTACTTCTTTTGCGGAAGTATCCGGTCTCAATTAGACCGACGCACATCGAATGACTTTCGAAGTCTTTGATCAAAGCGATGTATGAAGAGGAATCAACTGCCCTCAATATGTTCAACACGCTCGGAACTGTTTTGCCTACAATCAACGACTGCAATCAACGACATTCAATCAACGACATTCAATCAACCCGTTAGTTAGTCACAGAACATAGACACAGCTCTACAAACAGCAGCACATTCAAACGACTCCCCCATCCATCCATCCATCCATCCATCTATCCGTCCCTTTCAAATGACTCGCCAATCGCCATAGCCCCATAAGCAGTGGCGGCTCTAGGGTGGAGCTGGGGTCCGGGAACTGTAGCTCCCAGATCTCTGCTTTGCTAACCCAGATGATAATAGTGGACGACCTCTATTTTTGCTCGTCAGTTTTTAGTTATTTTTAGTAGGTTTCTATTACTTAGTTTAACTGGGGCGCAATGTGGTGAGCGACCTTTTTTGCTCGTCTGGCTTTGCCAATTTTTTTAAAGTTTAAGTTGCAAAGTTGGCGGTCATTGGGGCATAAACCCTCCCTTCCCAGTTTTTCTTCCGACTAGAACCGCCACCGGCCACACGCTCTGATGTTCTTAACGACTGTCAGCTATAGATTGAAAATGCAATTCCACAGAGAAAATTTGATGATGATGATGATGATGATGATGATGATGATGATGATGATGATGATGATGATGATGATGATGATGATGATGATGATGATGATGATGATGATGATGATGATGATGATGACGATGATGATGATGATGATGACGTCGTTGTGATGGACTTTGCCTGTTTTCTCGGCCAGACTGATGACTGGTTTCATGGGATTCGGTCCGCAGCCTTTTCCTGTCGCCGCCGCAGTCAGCTTTGTTCCTCCTCCGACCAAAGTCATCAGCAGAATAACTGCAACTGCACTCACTAGATGGACGTCCGAACAATGTATGCGCCACCTTGCGATTGACATACTAAACATAACCGAAGCTTTTCAAATAATGTTAGACAGCACACGACGGAAGACATTTGCGGCAACTGAGTATGCCTAATTAAGAGACGTTAAGTACTTTGGACAAAACAACATCCTTCGTAAATAATTATCGGTTTACAACTAATAGCATGGGCATGAAAATGATATTTTTGAATGTTGTAGAACCGAAGGCCCGCGGGTCGCATCCGGCCCGCCACTTGTGGTCAAGTGACCTGTGAAGAAACGGAGAAAACTAAGATGGCGCTTTCCTTTGTTATTCAGCTGAGTCTGTTGATAACTCGCTTGAGTGAGCGGCGCAATTCAAAGCACTTTAATTTCATCTGGAAACCACCTGCTGCTTACGTCATCAGCCACTTTAACATCGCAGGCGCTTCCGTTCACCCAGGGCCGATCAGAGGGGGCCAGCGGGGCCATTTGGCCCGGGCCAACAATCCTTAGGGCCTCTGTTTTCTACGTTAATGTCTAACTGGAAGTCTGAAATGTGTTAAATACCTTTATCACATTACAATATTGAATTTTTCGTGTAATTTGTAAATTGTAATAGTGATTTTTGGATGAATCATAATGTTACTATAATCTATTCGGCTGAATTTTAATATAATACGTCGAATACTATTTATGTTTCCAATCAATTAGGCATAGTAAATAGTCTATTCAATATTCGCTGTAAAAGTAATATACTGCGTGTTATTTGATTGCTTTTAAATTTCAATGTTATAACTATAGACTAGTAGTCCATAGTTATAATACTCCAATAGTCCGCAACCATTGGAGTTCATGGCCTCCTCAAGGTTTCGAAATGGTCCGGGCCTCTTTCAGTTTCTTAATGGACCTGCGTCCACCTGTCTGTCTATGAGAGTCCTGCGTGTTCTATCAGTGTTTGCAGACGACTGAAACACTCCGATCTCTCCAGAACAGCTTTATTCAGAGCATCTATCGTTGTTTGTATTTTCTGGAGCTGTGATTAGCTGCGAACATTAGCATAGCATTGTTCGTTGCAGAAAGCAGACATTGAGGTCTTTCCAAAACAGAGCAAAACAGAGCAATCATATACTACATTATCAGATTATATAAGTTATTAAGTATAATGTCATATTTATCATTGTATGTCTTCTATTTTGTGCATTGCGTTGTGACTTTCTCCGTGGACTTCCTCATTAAGTCTCTCTTGAGGACTTATGGGGAAGACGCTGAAGATTTTGAGTTTGTGACTGATAGGCAGTGTCAGGGATGGCTAGATGACCTGCATATGTGAAAGTGTTAACTGAAAAAGGGCGTGTCATTTTTAAAAATGAATTTTTGTTGGTTGGGTTTTTTTGTTGGTTGGGATTGGCGTTGTTGAAAGTCCTTGACAGGAGGGGCTTCGCCAAAGATTCAGTCTTTAATTCTAACATTTTGACTGGTTTCGTTTCAGCGAATGGCCTGAACTCTTCTTACCTTTGATGAGTCACGTATTTCAACTGCTAAACACGAGAACGCTGAGACGACCAGAGCTGATCTCGTAGGATCGAAATCACGAAAGACTTCGACGACCAGAGCACCGTTCTCTCCTACTGACCAACTGTCTGGAGAGGAACTCCGTCTGAAATATCCTCCCTCTCAACAACACCCAGCGCCCACCTTCTGTCGTCTTATTCGAAGATCCAGGCGGTCAAAGGACGATCCAGAGACGCGTAGGCGAAGACACAAGCGACCTGATTGGCTGCGTTCGCTTAGAGTCAGCCTCGATATCAGTCGGAGGAAAAGGAAGTTCTCGAGGAGCAGGAGGAGGAGGAGGAGGAGGAGGAGGCTGAGACGACGGAGCAGTGTTTGGCGCCTCTCGGTAATTGGGTGAATTCCCGACGGAATCGTCGTCTTCGTCTTCACTTTGTCTTCTGAATGTTTTAAAAAGGACATTGCCAAACGCTGTCTCTGCTGACGTCTCATCGCTCCAAAAGCAGCAGCCAGCAGCTAAGCGCTTCAAAGCGATTACTTAAGAAGACTTTGAAGGTAAGCAATCTATCTTTAATCGCTGTTGTTTCATTCTCCTCCTCCCTCCTCATCCTCATCCTCCTTCTGCTCCCCCTTCTCTCTGTTCTCTGAATCGTTGTTCTTCGAAGTTGTTAATGTCCTTTTCTTTTTCTTCTGCTTCTTAGTAAGTAAGTAAAATCTCGTTAACTTCTATAGCGCTTTCAAAAGCATCACCGAAGTTTATAGCTCCTTATTCCTATGCGCTTAATCTCGAAATGAAGTAGCTATAGCCGAAGGTCGGATCGTTCATGCCGGGTCATTTAATCCAAAGGGCGAGTGGGCGGGACGTTGCAGCTATATATGGAGGAAATGATTTTTTTGAAGATAAATGATTTTAGTTTAGAATGAAAAACATGAGGAGATGCTGCAAGAAGGAGAGAAAATTGTGACTTGACTCAGCGTTTGTTATTTGGCTTTGATTTAGACAGCGGAGGGATATTGGAATCGAGTTAGGCAGACAACCAACGCCTGCAACCTGTTGAATTTGCCGAATAAACCGCCGGTCGCATTCGATAGAGGGCGCTTTAAACTGAGAAACACGAATTTAAATAGATTTTGAAAAGTTGATCTTGTAATTTGAGCTATTTGCTATTTTGCTATTTTGCTATTTTGACAGAGAATGCAATTCATACGGAATGTTACAATTTCAGAAATCAAACATTAAAAACAGGACAAAATGCACCCGTCTCGTGTTCTTATTCCTACACATTCCACCATTTACAAGGCAGTGAGTGACGACGGTGAAGATGACAATCGTTGACAATCCTATAGTTTGTTCAATGACGTTACTTCGTTCGCAGATGCTCCGAGACGACACGAAGCAGCGACGAGGAAAAGAACTTGAACCGGGAATGAAGGAGGAGGAGGAGATCGTGTCCGTCCACTCCGGGCAGTTACCAGGGGCGCCAGAGACATTTCGGCAGAAGAACCACCTCGCGTTTGACCGGTCTTTCGAGGCCAGTCGCCTCACCGACGAATAATCGCCACAGGTGTAGAAGATGCTGGAAGGACAGGTGACAGTAAACGCCTACAGCTGACGGACTGTCTCTGTTTGGCTGCGAGTCCATCTCTAAGCTGCGACCGATCCTCTGATGTAGAATTTCGAAATTGTAGGTTTTGCATCTGACGTGAATCTGAAGAAGAAGATGAAGAAGGAGAAGAAGAACAAGAACAAGAACAAGAACAAGACGAAGCAGATGATGAAGGGCAGAGCCTGGAGTCTTCGGGAAATGTAGAAGCATTGAATCGCCTGAATTCAGGGTTCACAGTTGACTCAGAAGTGGCTCCTCCTCCTCCTCCTCCTCCTCCTCCTCCTCCTCCTCCTCCTGTTTTTTGACTGTTCTTCTCACACTCTCGACAGCTGTCCGTAGCCGTTGAAAGGAACGAAATCGTTGAATTTTTCGATCGATTCAGTTCGTGAATTGCGTTTCCATTCAGAAGCGCATTCGCAGTTGAGCGACGCACTGGAAATCTTGCATGCACAGGTGACGCCAATCGAAGACCACGATGCTTATCAATTTCTGCAGCTACCCCATCTTCTGATGAGGCCTCCGCGTTCTTGACTTTCTGCTGAAAACTGCCCAAGTACCTGAGGACGTGTGTCATTAGAGATGCGCCTACGTCATCCGCCAAGTCTTCGACGGTTGACAGGTACTTGACGGCTTCTGTGGCGCATTCGTTGAAGCCAATCAGATACTTTCTCATAGCATCTTCTCTGGATGGCGTCATGGCTACAGATGACGTCTCAGATGACGATGATGATGACGACACAGAATGACGCTGAATGTTCTTCAGGTGAGCCACCGTCATCTCCAGAATGTCCGCTTTCTCCATCTTCGAATAACACGATTCCTGAAGATACAAAATACAAGATACAATTGGCGGCCATTCTGATAACGCGTTTAGTTATATTTCTTTAACCTAAACGCTGTCTACAGCAGCGGGTGTTAATATAATAAGCGCGGTGTTCATAATGCCACTGTCAACAGCAGCTGTTCATCTGTTTATATATATATATATATATATATCTATATTCGGTCAAAGAAATCAGTGTTCATAATGCCACTGTCAACAGCTGTCTCTATATTCGGTCAAAGAAATCTATAGCAGAAGTAAGTAAGAAAAGAGATTCAACAGCTGATGAGTTTTTGCACTGAAGAGCTTTCTAGTTTGAAGGGTACAGTAATTGTGCCTCTGGATGGCAAAACAGACACTGGCGAAGGATTTGCCTTCTCTTTGCTGATTTCCGGGATTTGATTTGTTAATTCTTAAAGTTTTTGTTATTTTCCCGACAAAAGAAGACAATCAAACAAGATCAACATTTCATGCTCCGACGGGTCTTTGTCATATCACGATCAACTGTCTTCCTCTCCCTCTCCCCCTCCCTATTGAAGACCCCAAACGAATGACAATATAACCAGCGTTGTTACAATGAGACTTTACTGTATCTTCACTGTTTCTTTTCAAGCGGTTTCTGTCCCTTCTCTGTCACCGTAAATTCTGTCAGTCGCCACAAATACCAATGTCCTGATGTTATTGTGTTTTTCCTGTTTTTTTTTTCTATGTCCAGATACTAATGCGATATATGCACCGTCAGTTCTCGCTAACATTTCTCTGCATGGCGTTGGCAGTCTCACTCGGGACAATGGCAGAGCACGCATAATCATTGACAGCCAGCTGTCAGTGAGCACAATGACCTTTTTGCACTCTGTCTTCATATCCGGGTGACAGTCGGTGTCACGTGACAGAGCAATTCAAAATTTCACAAGAAAAGAAAATTACCAATTATCGCATGAAAAACACGGGAATGATAGAATTAATGATTAAGTTCCAAAGGGTAAGTCAGCTGCCATTCAGTTAAAAATTCTGATTCATACAAATCAACATCCGAGAGAAAGCAAGCAGAGAGCTCCAAACTGAAGACAGATAGAAGGTTGAAACGTATCTGCAAATCTAATTAAACTGCCCTCCATTGATGATACGGTAAATAATATCACGTCTGCATGAGATCAAAATTTCAAAATATCTAACATAGAAATGTGTTGCCAAAAGTAGAAAACAAAATCTCAAAATTCCTTAACCAATGCCACTGATGTCTTCGTCGAATAAAATTACAAAGAATTTTGCTCGAGACTTTTTTAAACAGCTCCATGAAAATAGTTTGTTGTATCTAAAAGAATTCCAAGCAAATTGCAAAGTATTCTTACATCTCTGTTCATGGCTTCGAGTACAAGAGACTTCAACTGACAGAGACTTTCGTTGATTCGTTCTCTCCGCCTTCGCTCTATCAGCGGCTTTTTTATCTGACAACAGAGATAATTAGATTACCATAGAATATTAGACCAAACAATATTGTTAGGCCTACGTAGAGCAGATGGATCATACGGAAGTAACAATAATAACACGATTTCAAGTGGTTTAGGAGGCATTAGCATGTGTGAAGACCATGGGGGCCGCAATAGGGTGGGCCAGGTGGGCCATGGCCCACCCAATATTTAGGCCCAATGGGCCACAATGTGTTTGGCCCACCCAATTTCAATTGGCAAATTGCACTGTTTTGTGGAACTAATAACCCCAAATCCCCAATATATTGACATAATATTGCCAAATATATAAGAGAAATGTCACAGATGTGGAAGACCATTCAAAATTATTATATTTATATAACCATGCAACTGCAACTTTGTTTTTTCAATGATCGATTGATCGTAACGGCAAGAATTTCTCGCTGCGCTGTCTTGACTCTGAAATATTGGCCATGTTGGCCCACCCAAAATTTGGCTTGTGGCGCCCTCCATGGTTTTAATTCATTTCATCACTCTTCTGAATTTTTGCATATCTATAGCCTACTGTATACTAGCATTCAGTGGCGTAGCCACGGGGGGGTTTGGGGGTTAAACCCCTTGGACGGCGAAAAACATTTTTAAAATGTATATTCCCATGCAATTTTTATTTTTTGAGGCGATTTTTGGCAATATTTTGGGTGAAAACCCCCTTGGCGGCTATTTACGAAATTTTTTCAAACCCCCCTTCCGGAAATCCTGGCTACGCCACTGCTAGCATTGTCCAATTTCAAACAGGGTATCAATTTTATAATATTTTTGTGGTCTATAAAACCTGTAATAGAAGAAACCAGCTCTCTTAAGCGCCATCTTATCTCTCGATTGATTTTTAGACATTTGACAGAGAATAGATTTCTGAAAGACTTTGTATAGTGTCGTTTCAAATGGCTCATTATTTTTCGTGGCATTTCGAAAGCTCTAGAAAGAAATTGAGACAGAATATATTGACAATTCTAGTACGGTTTGACTCAGCAAAGATGGGGACACAAGAATATGTGGTTTTAATTCGTTTCATCACTCTTCTGGATTTTTGCATATCTATAGCCTACTGTAGCACTAGTCCTTGCATTGTCCAATTTCAAACAGGCCATGTTGGCCCACCCAATATTTGGCTTGTGGCGCCCTCCATGGTGAAGATCACTATTAAGTAGGCCTATTAACTCAATGCTAGTTTGCAATAACAGACCTAAAAGCACTATACAGTTCCAAAGAATACAAAGGAATATATATATATATATATATATGTATGTATATATATATATATAATCTACAAGTGAGTTTGTTAGAGCGCCCTTGATTTGGCCTTCGCCATTACACTGCGCTGTAAAAATTGTCTCAATAATCATAATAATGTATTAAGCCATTAATTATCAGTTAACATCTCACGACGCGGTCAATTTGATTATCATTTGAATTTACAGTTTTTAGCATCGCTTTAAAGCACGGAAGAGGCAGAAAAGTGCAGAATGAACGCAATGACATGTATAACAGACTGAATGTCTTAGGAATTACTCCGATGCGAGAAAACACAGCGCCTAATAACCTTTCGTAGCTGAGCAGTAGCCTCCGATGACGTCATCATCCTCATCTCTGAGAATTCGGATAAAGCGCATCAAGAGAGATTGTCTGAATGTCTTCTCTTGAACTTCGAGAGAAAAACAACAGATTCAGAATATCATTGACGCCACGTCGTCGTCGTCGTCGTCGTCGCTGCCTCCTCCTCCTCCTCCTCCTCCTCCTCTCCTCCTCCTCCCCTCCTCCTCCTGCAGCAACCACTTTCTCATCGGTGTTCGTCGGAAGGTCTTTCAGAGCAGACGAACTTTCTCACCGATCGGTCGAGACGCCTTTCCCACGGTAGAGCGGCGGCGGCGGCGGCGGCGGCGGCGGCGGCGGTGGAGGTGGTTGTGGGTGAGTCTCTGTCCTATCCATTCGCACTCTGTGACACTTCTTCGGTCGCACTCCCTCCGCCGTCAGGCACTGAGAAAATGCTGTGACGTCACTTGACAGGCACGCGTCGAAGAGTCGTCTGGGAAAACACCGCCCACCTGTGAGATCGCTCGGCCGAACTGAGCGTGCCTCGGAATGCGCGCCTCGCGCCACGCGAACACGGCTGACAGCCACATGTCACCGCACTGTCAGGTGTGGCAGTCAATACGGTTCCCTTGGAATCTCGTCCCTCTGACAAGATCTGTCTCCGCCTCAACTGGAAAACAAATAGGTTCTCGTAGAACATGACGTTCTCTTTGGTAAAAGTTCCTTGAAGTCTTTAAAATCGCAAAGCACCTGAGACTGCTAAGTATCAGGTGCTTACATGCAGGTAAGAGCTGAACGCGTTAAGTGCTAAAGTGCCACTTCTTATAAGTAAGTAAGTAAAATCTCGTACATTTATATAACGCTTTGAAAAGCAGTACGATATTAGCTGATTATTCTTATGCGCTTAATCTTTCTTGAAATGGCCATAGCTAGCAGGGTGGATGTCGGCCGGGCAAAGGTCAGTGTATCCGTGAGATGGCGGAGAGGGGGCTGTTATATATAGCTATGGAGGAAGCCACTTCGAAAGCTCTTCAACACTTTATTGCGATAGAATAGTTCTTCTCCCATTAACTGCGTATACAGGAATACAATGTGCGAATGAGCACGTGACCGAGTGAGTCTCGTCCCAGCCATCCTCTCTGCATGACCGCCGATGGAGGTGCCTGTCTGATGGGGGACGATTTCGACGGGCAGAAGCAGCGTCTCCGCGGCCGTCGCTCGAGACGAGAGAGACGCCGTTCTCACGGTCGGTGTCGACCGGCTTCTCGACGCGGCGCAGAGGGAGGCCTCTCGCAAAAACGCTGATAGCAGCAATTAAGACTAACAGCAAAAGCACGCTTTAGAGTCAACTGTGAAATGAACGAAAGCGGGTTCAACTCCTCCATCGTCCCTCTGCCCCCTCCCCTCCGCAGTTCTCGAGTATGTGTTCAGCCACCCTCCCTTCCCTCTTAGAACGTCTGTTTGCGAATAATCAGCAATTATCGAGCGCAGGGTTAGAGGTCGTTAAAAAGGTCACTTTGCTCACATCCGCCTAGTCGTTTGACGATCGATTTTCACTTTCAAACGATCTCTTTTGTTATTGGTCTGCAGCGGAAGTTCACAAACTGCAGTCCGCGGGCAACACACGGCCCGTCACCTCTCAGAAAGCGGCCCGCGATAGACCTCAATACAAGGTATTTTAATAATGTATTGACGTTCAAGTAAGTAAATAGTAACTAAACGAAAGGTGCAATAATGAGTCGTGTTGAGTGACCCATTGCCCTCTCTGCGTTCACTGCGATTGAATGAGGATTTCTCTCATGAGGATTTCTCTTACAGGGATTTGCCCTTAAGTTAATTAGTACCGTAAAACGATAAATTCTTTTAATCGCGCGATTAAGTATCCAGTGGGGCATGGGGCGGGACTTAGCACTGTTAATGTTTTTGATATAATAATAATAATAATAATAATAATAATAATAATAATAATAATAATAATAATAATAATAATAATAATGTGATTTTAAGTTTTTTAGGAGGCTAAGTAAGCCTGTGTGAAAACCACTGTGATGTAACCATCTGCATTCAATAACCTAGTTTATCGAGATAGCCTTTGAATCCGTTTACTGTTTCAACTGGCACTCCCACCTCGTCCAAACTGTTCCATTTGTCCACAACCCTTGCACTAAAAAAGTTTTTCTTTCTTGGACCAACCCTCTGCTTAAATAATTTGCACTTGTGGCCTCTTGTGCTGCTATAGTGTGCCAATGTAAAGAATCGATCATATGGCACATCTACTTTCCCAGTCATTATTTTGTATGTTTCTATCAAATCACTCTCTCTCTCTCTCTCTCCTCAGTTCTGTCTGTCTGACTCTTCCTACTTGACCTGACAAATTCTGATAGGATTAGAAGCGCCTTCGTCTGATGTCCTAGGCATTATTATTATGATGATGGCGACATAGAAGTTCACTGATTGATTCGGATGTAGAGTCCAAACGTTTCTGATCAGACGCTCAAGTTCTGGAGCCAATCAGATCCATGACGTGCATTCTTTACTAAGGTAACTGACTGGGACTTCTATGGCGACATTTAGTAATGCTTTTGGCATCAGTCTGTTCGAAACAAAATCTTACACGAGTGCGACTGATAGACAGTTGGCTGAATAAGAAACGCTATTCATCCGATCAACTGAAAACATCCGATGGACTGCACGAAGGACGCAGTGCGCGCCTAGCGACTCATTCATGGCCAATAATCCACTGCGCCAACCTGGCGAATGGAACGACGGCACAAGAACTCGACTCTTCATGCAGACATGATTGGCTCTTGACAACATTCAATGCGCAACAGTGTCAATGCTGCTGCTGCTGCTGCTGCTGCTGATGCTGCTGCTGCTGCTGCGGCGGCGGCGGCGGCGGCGGCAGCCACAAATATAAAACAAGAAAATTCGACAGCAAATATGACCTATCCAGGGCCGTTTTAAGGCATAGGCAGGCCTGAGGAGAGGGGCTGCAGCCGGTACATTGTTCCGAGGCCCATAGAGCTCAAAGGAGCCCGGGTCCGATGATGATGATGATGATGATGATGATGATGATGATGATGATGATGATGATGATGATGATGATGATGATGATGATGATGATGATGATGATGATGATGATGATGATGATGATGATGATGATGATGATGATGATGATGATGATGATGATGATGATGATGATGATGATGATGATGATGATGATGATGATGATGATGATGATGATGATGATGATGATGATGATGATGATGATGATGATGATGATGATGATGATGATGTATTAACAATAACCTGAAAAAGACTCTGACAACGAAAGAAGGTCGTCTTCGTCGTGAGTTCAGAGACCGCGGTGAATGTCTGCTTATAGGGGCCCTGGTCGATGATGTTAGGGGCCGTCCATATAGTACGTACGCACCGAGGGGGAGGGGGTTTGAGATTTGATGATGATGATGATGATGATGATGATGATGATGATGATTTTGATGTATGGATGATGCTTACGGGGGGATGGGATGATGACGACTGAATTTGTACCTACGCACATTCAAATTTATAAATAGATAGAAGGCTGGTATATTCACACAAACAGTTGATTTGAACAAAATTACCTTCTCACGGTCAAACAAAGGGTCCAGACTATTGTTTCCACGGTTATTTAAATAGGGCTTAATATAAAAAACCCTTTAATGTAATAGTAAACATATGCTTTTTGGTTATGGCTAAAAATTAATTTTCACTGTGCTGGGGTATTGCTAATTTGTACGTCCGCATGGGGGGTAACCAAAATGTACGGTCTGCAACAGAGGAGGGTAGGGTTGAAAATATGACTTTTTGCGTACGTACTTTATGGATGGCCCCTAAGTAATTAATGCCATAAAAAGACACAAGCAAAAAGGGTCATCAACTTTTTCACACACTTGGTCTGGTCAATGGGCTGTGACTTTTTTGCACTGGGGCCCGAAAATTCTCTCGGCTGCCCTGGGCATAAACATGGTAGGTACGTGCCTAGGGCCTTGCTATATATGAGGGGCGGTGAAAAAATAATCTGTAAAAAGGTTATGATCTCTTTATTTTTTATAATTTCATTAAGCTTATAAGCAAAAATGTCATTACTACTTTTTAAAAATGTCTATGGCCCCAAACTTCTTAAAACGGCGCTGTATCCATATCCATTCTACTTCTGCATTCTTAACGAAGCGTCCACGGCTACACGGTGTCTCGATAATAAACATCATCGTCATTTCCTCTTTCTTTGTCTGTCTCTGTCTGTATCTGCCTCTGTCTGTATCTGCCTCTGTGTCCTCTGGTGCGTCTAAGTAAATAGGTCAAAATCCCCGGATAAAGACCTTCGCTTCATGAAGGATTTTCCGGTCGAGAGGTTAAAATACGAACGCCTCGTCTGCTGAGTGTGGAGAGAGACTGTTCGCGCGGTTGTTGTCGGCGCTCACGTGACTCTGTGTGACGTGACTGTCTATTGTGTTCGATGATTCCAACCGCGGACATTTCGAGTTCTCTTTTCATTTCGATCAAAATGCTGCACAGTGAAAACTATGGATTCGTGCAAATAAGCACCCATCTGACTATTGCATATACTAAATTATACATATACACGAAATGCCGATGGAGAAACGAAAGGACCCGGATCATGTCAGACAGAGAACAGACAACGCCGATGCCAGAGGATCACCAGCCGAGAGAGCCTATCCCTCGGACGACACTGCAGCCTCTCCATCGAAAACAAATGGACGACGCAAAGGGAGAGAAGCAGACAGACAGACAGACAGACAGACAGACAGACAGACAGATGGTCGTCGTGTGCTGCTGATGAATGAGCGTGCAGTTGATGAGAACAGAGATAACCTTTGTCTGGATCGATGGCATCGAGGGCATTGCATCCAGCTGGCTGCATCCTCTGCATTAGCAGTCCGACTCCTAGGAGCATAGAGGGACCACGCATAGATGGGCCGTAGAGGGCCCATAGAGGGACCATTGGGGCCTACTGCATGTGCTGGGAGTCGATTCGTCGGTCGGTCCGGTCGATAGCGCCTTTGATGAACGAAGGAGTGGAGAGCATGGAAAGAGTTCAGCGAAGAGAAAACGAAAAGAAGAAGCGAATGGAAGAGAAAGGTTTCGACGCAGTTTCCCATCAATCGATACAATCAAACGCCTTTGAGAAGTCAAGGAGAAGGCCAAGTGACAAGTGCCCCTGTTCTTCACACGACGATCACAGAGAGACAGAGACAGAGAGAGAGAGAGAGAGAGAGAGAGAGAGAGAGAGAGACAGACAGACAGACAGACAGACAGACAGACAGACAGAGAGACAGAGAGACAGAGACAGAGACAGAGAAAACGACCATTGACGCCCTGCCATTGCAGACGATCTAGAGAACTCCTCTCGTGCTCAGGGAAATTCTCGCTCTGACCAATCATGTCCACTTAACACAGCTAGTCGACATCCAGGCTAGCAAAGCAGTTGGTCTGTCTGTCTGTCTGTCTGTCTGTCTGTCTGTCTGTCTGTCTGTCTGTCTGTCTGTCTGTCTGTCTGTCTGTCTGTCTGTCTGTCTGTCTGTCTGTCTGTCTGTCTGTCTGTCTGTCTGTCTGTCTGTCTGTCTGTCTGTCTGTCTGTCTGTCTGTCTGTCTGTCTGTCTGTCTGTCTTCTTCTGCTCGATTCCTTCTTAATAGTTTATTACTTATGAATATTCTCCTGGAATATTTTTTTCGGGAATTCCTTTGGTTAAACTGAACTTGAAGAATTCAATCGATTAGCTCAGCACCTGCCGCCAGGCACCTGTCACCACCCGATGTATAATTAGCTGCAGAGTAACGTAAAAACGCACGTCGTGCACTGCGGCGGTGCCATGCGCCAACGCAGCAGCCGATGGCATCATTCGTTGCCATTGGTAACGCCAGAGGAAGGAGGAGGAGGAGAAGGAGGAGAGGGAACCAGCGCCGCCGCCGACCTGCAAATATCCTCAATCGACGGTCGATGAAAACGTAACGATGAAGAAACTGAAGCGCCTCGACATACCGACGACCGGCGCTATATAAATGCGCTTAGCGCCATCTGTCGACGCAGACTGTAGATGGCTGCTGCTGCTGCTGCTTCTGCAGTTCCGCCTGATTGGTCGTCGAATAGCAGACGATTGACAATGCACGACAAGGAAGCGAAACAGTTCACGAATGACGTCACGACGAGTGATTGCGTCACCGTCGATGGTTACGTCAAGGTCCTTTCGTCTGTGGTCGGTCGAGGCAACGGGACGGCAACGGCGGTCGGCGGCCTCAGCAGAGACCCCGCCGACGACGACGAGGTCGATGACTGTACGGGGATGGAGGGGGCGAGGAGGAAGAGGAAGCGCTGGACAGTGCTCGAGAGAGTGCTCGCCGTGTTCGCCGCTGCTCTTCTGCTCTCCTGCCTGGCACTGGTCGCCGTCATCGCATTCATTCAGAGCCTACGGCACGGTGAGGAGGATACTTACTTACCTACCTACCTACCTACCTACCTACTCGGCTGTAGGCGCGGTTAGTGTCTGGATGGGTGACCACATGTATCTTATGGTCGGCGAGTGGTAAAGTATGACGGAGACAGAGAGAACAAATCGCGTAAAAATTCAAAACACTGAAGAAAACTCAGGCGCTATACAAACGACATCTTTCATTCATCTCTCAACACCATCATCATCATCATCATCATCATCATTATCAGCAACAACATCACCGTCATCATCGTCATCATCGCCATCATTATTCGCCTGTACTTTCAGTTGATTATCTTACTTACCAATGCGCATGTATTAAAGTGTTGTTTCCGCTGTGAATTTGAGAAGTTAATAGTGCTGTTGTTAGATGCAGACATATTCGCTGAAATGTTTATGACGATGTTTATGATGATATGTCGTTGTTGCATGCGGTGTAGTTGTTGCGCGTTGTCTCGTAATGTAGTCAACAGCAGTCGTTGTTGTGAATGAATGACTTGCGAATGAGTTTTCCATTTGGAATATTTGATGAGAAGAAGCTGAGATAAATGGACGCGAGGTTCTCACTTCCGTCGGCGCTCAACGAACCAATTCTCTCGCTAACAATGGTCGACGACGACGACGACGACGAAGAAGAAGAAGAAGAAGAGGAGGAGAAGGAGGAGGAGAAGTAGGAGGAGGAGGATGAGGAACGTGTGAATTGAGCGGCAGGGGAGCATTGTCTGGCGATGGGAGGGAGAGGGGGAGCATAGCTGAGGCGTCTGGGGCCATTAGGGACGCCAATGTGAATGCTTTTGTCGGTCCATTAGAGGCATAGTTTCTCTGAGAAGGACGCCATAAGAATTCCAGAAACTCAGTTGCCCGGAACAGAGGGACTCGATTGGGGAGGAGGAGAGGAAGCTGCTGCTTTCCCGGCCCTTCTCCTCCACCTTTGCGATTATTTGAAGTGACCCCCTCCCCGTTTAGCGCTTTACTTCGGGTAACCGATGCCTCCAGCAGCACCAGCAGCAGCAGCAGCACCAGCAGCACCAGCAGCACCAGCACCAGCACCAGCAGCAGAGGGATCAAGTGCGTCATTCATGAGAGGACACGAATGACATTTCGATTGACCGAGAGATGGACAGTTTGGACACAGAGACAGTTGACATTAACTGAGTGCATCTGTAGAATGAACGGACAGAAAGGGAGGAGGAGGAGGGAGGAGGAGGGAGGAGGAGAGGCCCTGGCGATTAGTTCGATGCAGAGAACGATTCCTATAGGAAGACCAGGTGTCCCTGGACCGACCGATGGATGGATGGATGGAAGGACAGAAGGAATGATTTCGTCTTTAGCCATCGGAATCTAGATGAGCTGAGAGCGATGAAAGAGAAAATGCGATTGTCTAATTATGAAGAAACCCAGTCACTCTCCCACTCACTCATTCCTCTGAAGATAAAAGAAACGTCAGTTGAAAGAGACAACGAACACACACAACGGACAGTGTCAGAGGAAGGCAGGAAGACGGATGCAGAGGAGGACACTATGGCAGATGGACAGAGGCACACACAGACATACAACGCCAAAGGCAGAAAGACAGACTCCAAGAGATCAATGGACGGAAGGAAAGAGAAACGACTGGACCAGAAGAAGAACATAGACAGCAATACACAGACAGAAGACTTATTTTGGAATAAGTTTAATAATAATAATAATAATAATAATAATAATAATAATAATAATAATAATAATAATAATAATAATAGCTGAGTTTTAAGTGGATTAGTAGGAAATTTGAAGATTTATAGGAATTTAGTAAAGGAAGAGGAGGAAGAGGAGGAAGAGGGGAAGAGGAGGAAGAGGAGGATGAGGAGGAAGAGGAGGAGGATGACTCGCAGTTGACCTCATATAAAGGTATAGAGGACATTTATTTCGATTTGAAAGGTGATGTATATGTGTGTATATATATATATATATATATATATATATATATATATATAGAGAGAGAGAGAGAGAGAGAGAGAGAGAGAGAGAGATCTTGAGGCTCCCTTGTCCTCAGATTGCCTAATGATTCATGTGACTGGATCTGGATCTGGGACTGAACTTGACGTCTTTCCCGGAGACCGTCGTCGCTGTTGCTTTGTCGGTCGCCATAAATCACTGAATGCGTTTAAATTGGAACCCTCATATACAGTAGAAGCGCTTCGTGTCAACGGGAAATCGTCTCTCACTTTCAGTCGACGAGAGAGGCAATGAGAGCTCATTGCGCTTTCTATCTTCATTGCGTTTGCTCTGAGAATATGGATTTCATGGAAACATTGCAGCCTTGCGACTTTAACTGAGATGAACTGGTTGTAAATACATCGATATATACGAAGGATTCAGAGAGAGAACTCTAGGGCAGAGATGCATGCCTGCTAATGTGAAAACGTTTCATTATTACGATCTAAGACCAGTGTTTTATCCAGGACTGTTAGGGGGCGATTCCTCCCCACAAAAAAAGACCCATCAAGTTCCCATCAACACCCCCAATTTCAGCAGTGACACAGATTTTTGCATTGAACTGTGTCTCTTCCCCTCAAGCCATGTCAATTTCTCCCCACCCACCCCAAGGCATTGGGTCTGCATAAAGCACTGTCTACGGCTGTGTTTGTACAACGCATTCAGTTTACAAGCGTGTTGCCTGGAAGCAGTTTTTCCAGAGCATTCGCCGACGTCGACATCAGCGTCTGCCGCTCTAAACTCAGAAAACCTTCAAAGGAAAACAATGCACAAAATCTTCATTCAATTCAGTCCCCGAAGTGAAGTATTTAATCCAACGATCGTGCAAGGGTTATTTCTAGGATTGTGAATTGGGGGTAGGGACATATTAAGGCGGAGGCTGAGGGGGCTGAAGCCCCAGGCCCACCATAAAAATAGGCCCACCGTTTTTCAATCGACGACCCTTTTTGCTTGTCAGAGATTTTCAGTGAAGGCGGCGGGAAATTCTACAAGGGGCAATTTCCAAATTATGGAAGCGACGACATTTTTTTACTTATCAGCCCCAAGCCCACTCGAACCTTAATCCGGCCCTGGGGGGGGTGTCGGTAAAATATTGGAGGAGTGTGTTCGGGGGCTATTTAGAGTATATACCATTATTAGATTAGGGATTAGGAAATTTTGGGGGTGTCGACATCAAATTGGGGGGTGTGGGGGTTTTAGGGGGTGTAAGAATATCCCTGCAATCGTGGGATCTTTTTATAGCATCGTTGTCAAACAGCTCAAGTGCTGACTGCAGATTTAGCTATTTTAGAATACAGTCGCGACAGGGACTCAACTCCTGGCCTAAAAATTTCATCCCACCCCACCCCAGTCGATTGGGGTCTAATTCCCCATCCACTCACGGCAAATTAAGCATTGCCTCTGTAACAAAGGCATCAGTAATGTCCATTGAAGGAAATATTTCATAATAGACTCTTTTTCTGTTAAACGTTGAATGCTTTCACAACGTGAATATCCTCCGACAATAAGACATATTTTGCGATATTTAATTAATTAATTAATTAATTAATTAAGAGATCGCTTACATTTTCAGAAAAGAAAATAGACATTTGTACAGACCAATACTGCGTACTCACAGGTAAGCTCAGTCGCTTTTAATCATGCGTGTTCTCTCATCTGCCAGACGGTAACCTGTCTATCAGTGGGGCCTAGATTACGTGAGCAATATAATCAGTGGACCTCGTTTTGACTTAACTAGTTCGGCTTTAATCAAAGTTCGATTTTTCCTCAAGGAATCGATCTATTTCGGGTCCGAAATTTGTACCCCGAATATGGTTTGTGGGTTACAAAAAGACCACCAGTAAGGAGTCGACCTGAGCCCCCAACCCAACCCCCACCTAAACCCCAGGAACAGTGTATGTCTATATGATGACCTTAATAATAGAAAATAAATATACAGAGAGGAGATTGGCGTTATCAGCAGCCGCTATGTTTTAGACGAAGGTCAGCTGTCGAGTTGACTTTGAAGGGACGGCGCTTCAATGCATTCTGTTTATTTGGCGCAATTATCCGTCGGCGCCCCATAATTAATTCAGTTGGACAACTGCTTTCGTCTCTTCGACCATCGCATCTTCTTTGACTCTCTCAGTCTCTTGCTTCTCTCTCTCTCTCTCTCTCTCTCTCTCTCTCTCTCTCTCTCTCTCTCTCTCTCTATATATATATATATATATATATCTGTTCTTTCGCTTCGAATAATGCAGTGGGTGAGTATGCGCGTGTGTACCTGTGTGTGTGTTTGCGTACGTGTATATGTGCATGTATGTGTGCGTGCGTGTGTGTGTGTGGCCTGGACCATTATGGTATTTGCATTTACTGAGGGAGATGTTTTTGGCGAAGACAGCGGCCCATGCACAGGATCTGAATAAAACAGTGCGCTGTGGAGACGCCATATTGGTTATTATGCGCCGCATTAGACGTCGGCCGAGAGAAGGAAATCAGTGCGAGACAGAGTGCGGATTATGGAAGCGGAGTGCTCGAAGGGATTTGCCGTAAAAGGTTTTCCATGGAAAAGTCTTTTCCTTTAGGATTTCAAGCGAAGACTGTTAAGGCGTCCAGGGTTTCTATAAAACAGACAGTGCGGTCACGCTGGCACTCAATCCAGTTGATAACAACCACTGTGACTAAGTGACTGTTACGATGACGAATGACGGCAAATGGTCTTCAAATATCTCATGAAATCTACTTACTTACTCTCTCTCGTCTTTCTTAAGACTGTAATGCGCCGTTGAAGACGAATCCAACAGATAGGAATTATGAGAGAGAGAGAGAGAGAGAGAGAGAGAGAGAGAGAGAGAGAGAGAGAGAGGTGTAACTATGTATAGCATTTTTGAAACCAGTCAGACAACGTGCCGAAGCAACTAAAACGAGCGACCGAATCCTAGGAATGACCTTCTTCAGCTGCCTTGTTCTGTTGCGTTGGAGGACTTTGGACTTAAACGTTTCTCGATCTCTGAAACTAGACGTTGTTCTTCACTTCCAATCCTTGTATCAGTTTGTCTATGAATTTCTCTCTCTCTCTCTCTCTCTCTCTCTCTGTGTGTCTTCATTTCCATCTTTATCCTTCCGCCATGCCAGTTACTGCCAAGTTCTCCAGTCTCTCTTTTCGCATCACGTGACCAAAGAATTTCATCTGCCTTTCTTTTATGAACGCCACTAGAGGCCTAACCCTAGTTCTGTTTGCATCATCATCTGTAATATCTCTGTATTGGTATTGATCAAGAGGAATATAATGAGGAGAGATAAAGCGACAATACTTAGACTGGATAAGATAATAGCACATCCACGTTTGGAATGCTGCATTCCGGAAATGGAATGCCTCTTATTATGCGTTGGACGCGACCGGTGGATGGCGTTTGGACATCGAGGATGGAAGCGGTCAAGGTCTCCGACTGACCCGAGGTCGAAGGTCAGGGTCATCGAGGCTGGTCGTGTGTTACTTGCTCTGATGCAGACTGCGTCTGAGGGTAGCGGCGATTTATGTAGCGCCTCTGGAAAGTCGCAGAGAGTTCCTGATGTCCACGTGAGGAACTGACGTATAATATACTGTATATATATCGATTGTTTCTTTGTCGTGGCGCTGCTGCAGCTGCTAAGATCCTGGAGGCGATCGACGTCTCTGCCAATCCATGCGATGACTTCTTCCAATACGCCTGTGGCTCCTGGAATCGAAAGCACACGATTCCCGAAGACAAGACGAACTACAACACCTTCGAGAAACTTCACGACCAGATACAGATCGTACTCAAAAGTAGGCGCCGAGCAGAATGCGTTGAGCTGTGGACGGGTAGAAGACTTTAGTGTTTTATCCAGACTCCAGGTCTTTGGGGGGAGGGAATTGACATGGCTGGGAGGGAATTGACACAGTTCAATGCAAACATTTGTTTCAGTGCTGGGATTTTTGTGGTTTGGGAGTGGGGGTGGGGTGGGGGTGATCTCCCTTAACAGGCATGGATTAAGCATTGGTAGAGAGGACTAGAGATGGAGGTAGAGGAAGACAGCGTGCACTCTTTGTTGTCATCTTCCGAAGCTTTTCGTTTCCAAATTAATTTGAATTTTGATCTAAGTGTTGTTTTTTTCAGGACTCCTTGAAACTCCAATCGGAGAAGATGACACAGAAGCCACGACCAAAGCAAAGATACTATACGAATCATGCCTCAACACCAGTAACTCTCTCTCCCTCTCTTCTCTCTCTCTCTCTCTCTCTCTCTCTCTCTCTCTCTCTCTCTCACACGCACACTGCTGTGTGTGTCGCTCACAGTTGATTGGCTTAATTTTCCTTTGAGATGTCGATTTCTCGTTTTATTCGTTCGTTTCATTAGTCTTCTCTTTGTCTTTGACGAAGAATTCTCTCTCGTCGTTTGTGGTCGGAGAGAGAGAGAGAGAGAGAGAGAGAGAGAGAGAGAGACAGACAGACAGACAGACAGACAGAGACAGACAGACAGACAGAGACAGACAGAGACAGAGAGCGGACAGCAGCGTCTAATGATGCTCTTTTGCTTCGCTGTATCCAATGCACGAAACAAAGCACTCAGTTCGATAAGATTCACTTCATTATGTATAATTTTCTATTTTATAAGCAGAACGAGACAGACAGACAGACAGACAGACAGACAGACAGAGAGAGTAATCGTTTGTCGATTGTTGAAGGTGAGATCGAGAGACTTGGAGACGCACCTCTTCGTCAGGTGATCGAGGTGTTGGGTGGTTGGCCGGTCATCACTCCCAACTGGGAAGAGACGACAACTGACTGGGTCCTGGAAAAGGTCGTTGGAAAACTCCGGGGCATCTACAACGCCGCTCTTCTCATCGACTTTGGAGTGGCAGCGGATGACAAGAATTCCAGCATCAACGTCATTACCGTGAGTCTCCGTTACTCGCCATGGCCTCTGACGGTCCATTCGCAAACAGCGTAGTATACTACAATAATAGCTATAGCTATAGCTATAGCACTCGTAGACTAGACGCTAAAGACCTCGGTCGCAGCAGAATCCTTTCGGCTGATTCTGTTGCATCTGGTGCTCAGTCTCAGATCGACTGAGTACATCTGGTGCTCACTCGATGGAGCGTGGGTGGCGACCTCCCTGATGCTGCGTGAAACATCGGAGGTGCTTTCCATTCAGCTGTCCTTGAAGCGACCTTGACCTGTGGTTTTGTTGTTGGCGCAGTTGGATCAACCGGAACTTGGCATGCCCGGTCGAGAGTATTACCTGAAGGAGAGTGACGGAGAGTACAAAGACGCCTACCTGCGCTTCATGATCTCAGTGGCTCAACTGCTCGGGGCGGCCGAAGAGACGGCCAAGAGGGAGATGACCGAAGTCCTCGAATTCGAAGAGAAACTGGCGAACGTAAGAGTCTCGATCGACTCATCGCATTCTATAAGAAGCGCATATAAAGAAACCGCTGACTGTGCGCTTCTTCTGTCAGTAACCATTTCTAATTAAAGCGTTAATACATCTATCTACATGTAGGTCCTAAGAGACGAAACAGTTTCTTAGTCCGCATTTGAATCGTGATTAGAAATCAATTGAAAAGGAAATTACACGAAAACGGTTGAACGATCGTCAAATGAAGAGCAGTTACGAAGAAGAATTTCGTCTCAGAAAATAGAATAGAAGTTAACTTAATTTTAGAGCAAATATTCAAAGAACCAAATACATTTGAGGACCTCGATTTTTAAAAAAATAATAGAACAACGCAGAAGAAAGGTCGTAGTAAACTGAAATACTGAAATATTCTGCAGGTGACAATTCCTCAGTCGGAAAAACACGACACGGGACTGATGTACTCGAAGATGACAGTCCGCCAGCTGCAGCAGCAGACACCGGAGGTAAGAGCACCGTCCCCAGTCGCTGGTTGATGATCGATCGTCTGGCGACGCGCAGAAACGGTTTGATTTGAAAATGCAGAATCTGCGAAATGCGTTCTTTAGCAGATGTTTCCGTCTCTAATGGAAAACGTGACTTCTGCGATTTGAGATAGAAATTCACATTCTGCGATTGCTATTACTGCGTGTACTGAGAGAGAGAGAGAGAGAGAGAGAGAGAGAGAGAGAGAGAGAGAGAGAGAGAGAGACTTTAGAGTCGTAGCTTTGAGTTTTTTGAGGAACTTTCGCAGATTGTCGTAACCGAAGCATCAAACTATCTTCTCTGCCTCCTCCTCCTCCTCCTCCTCCTCCTCCTCCTCCTCCTCCTCATATTCTTCCTCCGTTTGGCGGATGCAGAGAAAAAGAAACGAAGACGACAACATGTAGCACCAATATTCGAGCACATGAGCGTTCCCTCATCCGCTGCGTGAGAGCGATTATTGGTTGCAGTCGACGCTTAAATCCCCCTTCGAAGGCTTCGATGGATGAACATAAACACAGAATGATGAACACACCACAATCTTCGTTAATTGGCCATTAGCCGTTAATGCTGTTCTCTACGACTAGGACTCATCTTCTTCTGCTGCGCTCAACCCCCATTCGAAGCTCATCTTCACCAAATAAATAGTATTTAGATACGGGAGAACAGTCAAAGGGAGGAGGAGGAGGAGGAGGAGGAGGGAGGAGGAGGAGGTCGTCTTCCTTTTCCTCCTCTTTCTCTTAGATCATGAGATGAAACTGTTACGGTGCGTTCTTATGCTGCATGGATTGTCTATAGCGCCACTTGCGTTAGACTTTCTGTCGGAGGAATTTCCCGTCTGTGTGTATGTGAGATAGATAGATAGATAGATAGATTAGATAGATAGACTTTCTGTAGATAGATAGATAGATAATGTAGATAGATCTGATGATAGATAGATATAGATAGATATATATATAGATAGATAGATATATATATATATATAGATAGATAGATAGATAGATAGATAGATAGATAGATAGATAGATAGATAGATAGATAGATAGATAGATAGATAGATAGATAGAGAGACTTTGTTGTTTAGATCAACTGGCTGGTGTACTTCGAGTCTTCGATGTCGATGAAGATCACCGAAGACGAAGAAGTCGTTTCTCTGGCCACAGAATATCTCATCGGAATGGCGAAACTCGTTTCGAAGCAAAACAAAAGGTCAAGGACAGTAATCCATCATCATCATCATCATCATCATCATCATCATCATCATCTCATCATCATCTTCATCATCTTCATCATCATCATCTTCTTCTTAAATTAATATCTCTGAATGACGTTGAACATTTCTTAAAATAGCAACTGAACTTTGCCCTGTTGACGTCACCGTAAAAGGGCTCTTTTGCACCCTGTAGAGTAACGACGATCGCCCAAAAGACGCCTTTTGGTCGACTTCGGTTTCTGCATTTCACCGGAAATCAGTCCTCCACTTTGATTTCTTGAATTTCTGCGAAACTTAATCTTATTCCTGCTCTTTGGTTGGTCGTCATTAAATGACAGCGACGAATGGCCGACGGTTTTGTCTGCGGATATATTTTTGTTTAGCGCAATGTTCTATTGTGTAGACTTCTGGCAAACTATCTTCTGCTTCGCCTGATACTCGGCTGGGCGCCGGAACTAACCGAAAAGTACCAGAGGGAACAGCACGAGTACCGCAAAGTACTCCTGGTACGTCTACAAGTGCACTCGTACTATTTAATCAAAGAGCTATGAACCTTATTCAACTGACGATTTGTCAAGAATTCTGTCACCGATTTTTAAAAATCTATCATCCATTCATCTGTTCATCACTATTCATTTCCTACTTTCGATCCTTTTCGGTTCTTTTGAATTTATGTGGAGCCTTTAGTTGCTCTGTTAATTCTTCTTCTCCGTAGATCCGATGTGTTGTCCGTTGTCTTTCTCAGTGTCTCTGTGCATGTAGCGCTGCGTCTGTGTGTCTGTGTTTCGCAGGGAGTCCTGAAGGAACCGGTCAGATGGCAAAAGTGCGTCGAATCTGTCAACAAACGAATGGGAATGGCGGTGGGAGACTCTTCGCCAAGGAAAACTTCCAGAAGGAGAGCAAAGACATGGTTGATTGCACATCGTCCAGAAATGGCTATGGGTCCATTTCTTAGAACCCAACCCATCAAATCTCCAACCCAACCAAAGTCCGGTAATAGGGCCACTTGACCCAACCCAATCCACGTAATACATTAAAATCATGACTTATTTTCTGACCCAACCCAACAACCTAAAACACCAATCCACTATAAATATGGAAAATTCGACCAACCCAAGTTACCCAACCCAACCTAACCCAACCCATGAGTTAACCCAACCCATGGCCATCTCAGATGTCATCTAATAAAATTCTGCTTGCTTTCGAAATGTGTCCCTTGTAGTAGTTGCAGTAGTAGTAGTAGTAGTAGTAGTAGTAGTAGTAGTAGTAGTAGTAGTAGTAGTAGTTGTTGTTGTTGTTGAGGAACGAGTAGAGTAACTGATGTAGTTGTCATCTGTAATTGAAGGCTCTGGAGATGATACGAAACATTCGAAACGAATTCATTAACGTTCTCGAAGAAAGTAATTGGATGGACGAAGAGACGAAATCAGTTGCAAAGGAAAAGGTCACACACACACACACACACACACACACGCGCACACACACACGCACACACACACTAACACACGCTGAACGTTGCATTAGTTTTTGTGCCAGAGACATTCGTGAAATTCTCGGTCACTGAACATTTTGCACAGAATCTTGAAAGGGCCGTTTATCCGTGGACTGAAGATGGTGGTCTGTGTATGGAACGCCGTGCTGTCATTCGTGAACTCAATTCAGTTATTTAATCATTAATTCGTGATTTATGTCTAGTCACTTGAATTTTGATGAAATGCTTAGAAATAATTATGTCTTAGATTTACTTAATGCTTCCATTGAGTCTTTGTTGCAATGCGCTGTTCAAAACCAGCCGCAGCTGAAACTGCTGCTGCTGGACTTTTCTTAGGCGAATGCGATGATCGAGCGAATAGGTTATCCAGAATACATTCTGAACGCAACGGAACTGGACAGATCCTACTCCGGAGTAAGTGAAGAATCTCTAATACACGACGCTCTTCACACAGAATGCCTCTGCCCATCTGTCCTAAGGATTATGAACGCCTCTGTCCGTCATCAACCCCGTCTCATCTTTTAGAAACAAACGTTAACGTCTACTGTATAACAGTAAAGGTGTTTTGTAGAAGCAATACTTATAGCATCGATATTGCAGGTAGGCGCTTTAGAAATATGGCGAGATCTCGCGCATGCGCAGTGGATGTTCCGAAGAGTTGCCGTCTCTGTCTCTGTGTCTGTCTCTGTGTCTGTTTGTATGGTTTAATGTGGCTGTTGGTTTTCGTTTGGCGATTGACAGCTTCGAGTGACTCGGGAAAAGTACTTTGAGAACATCGTGAACATCGAGAGACACGATGCACAGAAGAATCTGAGGAAACTGAGAGAACCGATTCTGAAGGACAAGTCAGTTCTCCTCTCTCTCTCTCTCTCTCTCTCTCTCTCTCTCTCCAAACCATCAACTCACTCTAAACACACACAGACCCCCACATACTGTAGGCCTATCAAGCAAACATTCCTTCGCTCTTTCTAATACAGACGCAGATTTTATATATATATATATATATATATATATATATATATATATAGAGAGAGAGAGAGAGAGAGAGAGAGAGAGAGAGTGTGTCACCATTGATCTTCTTCTTGTTTCAGATGGGAACAGGAGCCTGCGATCGCCAACGCTTTCTACAACCCCAACACCAATGACATGAGAGAGAGAGAGAGAGAGAGAGAGAGAGAGAGAGAGAGAGAGAGAGAGAGAGAGAGACAGAGCACCGCGCCCTGACTCTTCCACTCCGATCCGACAACAGCATTGCAGTTCTCGTTCCCAGGAGGAATTAGAGCAGCGATGATTCTGATATTAAAATTAGTTTCGTTTTGACTGAAATTCCATTTTGAGAATATTGTCTTCCTGCAGCTGTTCATTGGATGGCGGACAGCTGCCTTGCTTAGAATTCCACTGGCGATTTTTACATCACTGACTGCACTGCAGTGGCAGTGGCAGTCATGAGAATATATTTCTGTTTTTATTTTCAGTATTTCCTGCCGGCATTTTGCAGCCGATGGCAGTCAGTTTCCAAAGTCAGTGACGATGCTCTTAAATGCCTGAATCACTAATGTAAAGAACTCTCTTCTCTCTCATTTTCTCTGTTCTCTCTCTCTCTCTCTCTCTCGGAATCATTTTCTCTGAAGATTTTCTTCTTTATTTGAAGATCGTTTAACTATGGAGGCATTTTCATCAGCCGAAATATTCACGGATTCGACGACAGTTTCGTCAAAGAGTCGTTCATTGTCTCCATGCTTTTCTCTAAAGGTCTCAGAGTTGTCTCACTGCTGTAGTCTACTCTCTCTACTAGAGTAGTCTCTCTCTCTCTCTCTCTCTCTCTCTCTCAGAGTCTCTCTCTCTCTCTCTCTCTCTCTCTCTCTGTCTCTCTCTCAGAGTCTGTCTCTCTCTCTAGTCTCTGCTCTCTCTCTGTCTCTCTCTCTCTCTGTCTCTGCTAGAGTTGTCTCTGCCAGAGTAGTCTCTCTCTCTCTCTGTCTCTCTCTCTCTCTCTCTCTCTCTCTAGTCTCTCTAGAGTAGTCTCTCTCTAGAGTCTCTCTCTCTCTCTCTCTGCTCTCTCTCTCTCTCTCTCTAGTCTCTCTCTCTCTCTCTCTCTGCTCTCTCTCTCTCTCTCTAGTCTCTGCTCTCTCTCTCTCTCTCTCTCTCTAGTCTCTCTGCTCTCTAGTCTCTGCTAGAAGATGTAGTCTCTTTGCTAGAGTAGTTTAACTATGGAGGAGAGTCGTGGCCTGCTAGAGAAATCACTCACGGATTCGACGACAAGAGTAGTAGTCTACTGAGTCGTTCATTGTCTCCACTAGCCTTTCTCTAGAGTAGCCTGCTGCTAGAGTAGCCTGCTACTAGAGTAGTCTGCTACTGCTAGCCTACTGCCAGAGTTGTCTACTGCTAGAGTAGTCTACTGCTAGAGTAGTCTACTGCTAGAGTAGTCTACTGCTAGAGTAGTCTACTGCTAGAGTAGTCTACTGCTAGAGTAGTCTACTGCTAGAGTAGTCTACTACTAGAGTAGTCTACTGCTAGAGTAGTCTACTACTAGAGTAGTCTACTACTAGAGTAGTCTACTACTAGAGTAGTCTACTACTAGAGTAGTCTACTACTAGAGTAGTCTACTACTAGAGTAGTCTACTACTAGAGTAGTCTACTACTAGAGTAGTCTACTACTAGAGTAGTCTACTACTAGAGTAGTCTACTACTAGAGTAGTCTACCTTCGGTGCTGCATTGTCGCTTGTCTGCTCTCATGTCTTTGCATGGACTTCTTCTTGTCATTGTCGTTACTCAACCGTTGATTTTGTGACTGTGTTTCTCCTTTTTCTCTCTCTCTGTTTCTCTCTCTTCGCAGGACGTCAATATGACAAAGACGGAAACCTCCGTCAGTGGTGGAACAACGACACCATCCGGGCATTCCGAGAGAGAGCGCAGTGCATGATTGACCAGTACTCAGGATACATACTTGAACAACTTGGACTGCACGTAAGTACTCGAACAACAAGTACACGTAGCAAGGGTTTCGTTGATACTCAGTCGATATCATCACATCTGCCTATAACAGTAGATGACCGGCGATCAACAGTGGCGTAGCCAGGGACAAGAACTTGGACGCCATCGCTTGGGTCTGTTGCGTCTGGGTGGGGGGTTGCGTCTTAAGCTCCTGCAACAGGGTCTGCACGCCGCAAAATATGATAACGCTGGATTCGAATGTTGTGCCCCCTCGTGGCTATGCTTTTGATTTCCAAATTGCTTCGTCAGCGGATATAGGCAGATGAAAGGTCTTCCAACCGGAGTCATTCTGATCTTGTTTTTCGTTGGGGGAAATGTCTCTTGAGCTGACGGCGACCAGACCTTCTAATGATTAATAGGCGACTGATGATCGATTGAGTCTCGTTTCGTTTCAGATCGACGGACGCAACACACAGGGAGAGAACATCGCAGACAACGGAGGATTAAAGCAATCCTTTCGGGTGAGAAAAGTGACGCCCCCTATTCCTCCTCTGTCCTTACCTTCCCTCCATCCCTCATCGCCCCCTCCCCACCCTCACCCGAATAAGTCCACGTTAAGTGGATCAGAAGTCCTAAATACAAACAAGAGACTGTTTCTGCTGAATCAGCAAAACCGACGAGAATCCTCTTAAGTGTCTCTCTCTCTCTCTCTGTGTCTCTGTATCTGTCCGTCTCTCTCTCTCTCTCTCTCTCTATCTCTATCTCTATCTCTCTCTCTCTCTCTCTGCTTTCTTGCTGACTCTTAGTGTAAAGATAAATTAATGCTGTTGCTAGTCTCTAGGAACGGATACGGGTAAACGGGTACGAGTACGGATACAGGTCCGTACCCGTACCCGCGGGTACGGGTAGGGGTAGGGTAAGAAAGTTTTTGCACGGGTACGGGTAGGGTAAGCATTTTACTGTACCCGCGCATCTCTATTAAGTCAGTGGCTGGTTTGGGTGTCGTGTTCTCTCTGTGTGTGTGTGTGTGTGTGTGTGTGTGTGTGTGTGTGTGTGTGGTTGATGATGGACTTCTGTAGCGCCACCGATTGATGGCTGTCGTCTGTCGTAGGCTTATCAGGCGTGGGTGAAGAGGAACGGCGAAGAAGCTCCGTTGCCAGGCATCGACCTCAATCACAACCAACTCTTCTTCCTAAACTATGCACAGGTATAAACAGACACCTTCGCCGCCATCACCTGAACAGACTTCGATCACAAACTGCAGACTGGGAACTCTTCACTCAACTGCACTTATTAAGTCTTGTGATTAGATTTATATAGCGCATTTTCTGAATGAGCGCCTCACGACTGCTGCTGCTGCTGCTGCTGCTGCGAAGAAGAAGAAGAAGAAGAAGAAGAAGAAGAAGCATTGAATTGGTCGGAGAGCGTCAGGACGATTGGTCGTCTCTGCGATGAACACCTGCGTGTGGTCAGCGGAGCAGGTCTCGGGTCAGGCTCACAGCAGGGTCGACCAGAGATAGGGTCGACCATATGGTCTCAGTCTCTCAAAGTGAGTGCAGTCGAATCGATGCAGAGAAAGACGTTGACTGATTTCTGGGAATTCAGAAGTTAAACGTCAACGCTTTCTCCGAATGGCTTCTCATGTAAAACAGTTGACGTCACGTGAGTTCTGTGAGATCTGTTGAGGGGTCAGAGAGGTCAAGACTAGTCTAACAATCAGCCTGGTTGTCGTTTGAAACGACTCCATAGAGATCTAGTCAAACGAACGTCATTCTAGGAACCATAGAGACCTAATGACGGTGGTCGTCGACATACAAGCACAGTGTGCTGTCCCAAGAGAAGACAGGCTTCCGATGAACGAACGAATCTCCATAATTGACGACTAATTAGTTAATTAACTTAATTACATGCAAAAGGATGTCACGTGATCGGCTGTCCGTGGCTGCTGCTGCTTCTTCTTCTCCTGCTCCCTTTGCTCTTTAAGACTGCGTTTCCAGACTGTTAGACTTTGCGAACCTGACTTTAGCGTCAATAGAGACTCTGCGACTGACCGAAAATAATGCAAGAACGCAAAACCACCACCACCACCACCACCACCACCACCACCAGAGTAATTCTTCATAAGAGGCGCTATACAAATATTCTGTGACATTGCATATGACGATTCTGTCTGTCTGTGCGGCTGATAAGAACTTTTCATTCGCCGTTCAGTCGCTTAACTGTCTTTTTATGCAATTATTGGTGAAAATGTTTTCTTTTAGATCTGGTGTGGAATCATGCGAGACGAAGAGGCGCTGCATAAATTGAGGACTGCTGTTCACAGTCCTGGACCGACAAGGTGAATATTCCCTCCAGAATCCAGACATTAGGGGATCGTATTACGAACGAGTAACTCCCCCACCCAATCAGTCGCCATTGTAAGGCTCAATAGAAGTCACGGGACAGATGTCGCTCCCATCTGCCTCAACTCCAATTAACATCAGAGTCCAAAGCACAGGACAACGCAGAATTATTCCACCCGTCTGAGACTCTGACTCCATTTCCGCTCTCTCTCTCTCTCTCTCTCTCTCTCTCTCTCTCTCTCTCTCTCTCTCTCTCTCTCTCTCTCTCTCTCTCTCTCTCTCATACGCTTCTATTCCGATGCATGCTTTGCCAATTTGCTCAACTGGATCTGTTTCCTCCAACTGACAGTTCATGGCAATACGCGGGCAGTGGCGGTCCCAGGAATTCTTGGTGGGGTGGTGGAAAAAATTATAGGACGTTGGTGGGGGATGCAAAGTTTTTAAAAAGAAATGAGAGAAAAAGCGTAATTCTTCTTGGTGTTTTGTCCACTAAATGTTAATAAACTTTACCGGAAAAGGCTGACAAGCAATAGAGTAATCCGCAGTATTTTTAGTAGATTTTTGTAAATTTACCGCAAAAATGGGTTGACAAGCAAAAAAAGACATCGCACATCCGCGGTATTTAAAAAAACTCCGTTGGGGATGCATTCCCAGTCGTCAACATGGTCGAACCGTCACTGGACGCGGCCCCCGGGGACAGTCCAAGAGTCGTCAGTCGTCGCCTTTGTTTTCTCTTGTGCTGCAGGGTTATCGGTCCTCTGTCGAATTCGCACGACTTTTCCAAAGCGTACAACTGTCCACTGGGCAGCAGAATGAATCCAGTCAAGAAGTGTTCCCTCTGGTAGCTCCTGGAAAATGGAAGACTTCTTTCGAACACATGCCAACATTCTACTGCGCGCAATCCACGTGATGAGCGTGTCACGTGGCTCTTCTCCACGCAGAGCCGAGAAATGCGAGGGCGGCGGGGGAGGGGGAGGGGAAGAGGGGGGCATTCCACAGAGGAAGCGAACGCGAATTTAGTGTCGCTATTTTTCAAAATACTCACGAATTCAATTGTATTGCATCGATCTCATTATTTATTCTTTGCTTAAACTTAATTAACTCATCGCTTTCATTTATTAATATTGACTTTGGTGTCGCTTATTTCGAAGTTCGTTCATCAGACGCTGAGGGGAAGGAGGAGACGGTGCCCATCGGATCCTCCACTCAACGGGCAAAGAGTCTCTATCAGGGGCGTAGCGACGGCGTCGGGGTATATCGGTATAGATACCCCTCAAAAATCAATATAGCATATGTACTGCATAATACAGTATATATGACATATATAACATATAACATATATAATATATAAAACAATATATACCCCCTCAAATTTATACCCGACACCCAAATCAAATTCCTGGCTACGCCCCTGGTCTCTTTGTCAAATATAATCAATTATATTGAAATAAAATGTTCACATATTCTTGTTAAACCTCTAAGTGAAAGATGTTGTCAATCATTCGTTCGATAACTTCTATAGCGACATTTGAGTAAATGCGCTTGGCATCAGTGAATGGTCGCTCTGTATTTGTATCGTAATCCATGCACTCTGTACAGAGTAAACATTAGCGGAGCCAGGACGGAGCCTTGGGGGAAGGGAGGGCGTCACTCCGTAGCTGAAGACTGGTGAGTAGGAGAGGATGTCACGCACACTGACTGAGTGTAGTGTTGGAGGTAGGACTTCAACCATTTTAGCGCTACAATGACAAAGCCGAACCAATGCTGTAGACGCTGTGATTAAGAGTGTCTGCAGGGCCGGATTAAGTCCTGGGACTGAGAAAAAGGCCGTCGCCTATACTGAAAATCTCTGACAAGAAAAAAAAAAAAAAAAGATTATCTCGAAAATCGGTGGGCCTATTTTCATGATGGGCCGGGGCTACAGCCCCTTCAGCCCCCACCTTAATATGGCCCTGAGTGTCTGATGTGGTCAACTGTTTGGAAAGCAGCCGAGAGATCGACAGACATCAGAGATTCAGAGCGGTGACCTTGTTCTCTGTCAATGACGGCTATGACGTTCTTCTTTCTTCTTCTTCTTCTTCTTCTTCTTCTTCTTCTTATTATTATTATTATTATTATTATTATTATTATTATTATTATTATTATTATTATTATTATTATTATTATTATGCAGAGCAATTAAGAGAGCAGTTTCAGTTGAGTGAAACCAAAGGTAGGCAGACTGAAGATGGAAATAAAGTATAAGTTGGAGAGGGATAAATGTTCGTCCGTTCGTCGAGAGCCACTGTATTTTCCTTATATCCTGATAGCAGAATGTCTTACTTGCTCAAATGGCGCGCTGTCATTAACAAGGCCCTATTGCCACCTGTAACTTCTGGCAGCGCTCAAAGTCTTTGGCACAAATAATTAATCAAGTGGAGACTAAACAACCACTGCACAGCAGAGTTTATGACTTTTTGTAGCGGTCTGTCCCAGTGGCGTAGCCAAGATTCCAGAATAGGGGGGGGGACTTCGACAGTTTCGGTCCAAAGGTATTGACAAGCAAAAAATGAAAAATGTCGTCGCCTCGAATGCTTCAAAGTCTGGCGCATCTTCGTCGATCCAATATACTAAGCCCTAACCACCTGTTCCTTCAAGTACTCACCGGTATTGGACGCAGTGTTTTATCCAAGCCTGTTAGGGAGACCCCCCCCCCCAACCACAAAAATCCCCCAAAATCCCACACATATTTTTGCATTGAACTGTGTCTCTTCCCCTCCAGCTAAGTCAACTTTCCCCCAAAGTCTGGATAAAAACACTGATTGGACGAATTTCACGACCACCCGATCCGAATAAGGGGGGGGGTTCCGTGGCCCCTAGTGGCTACGCCAATGGTCTGTCCTGTTCCCACCCTTCGGTTAATTATCTGGATTTGGGTTTTCCTGATTGTGCTGTGTCATTAAAGTAGCACAGCAGCGATAATAATGAGCTACTTAAGAAGCAGCGACGTAGCTTTTATAGTTTGTGTTTTCATCAGAAGATTTTAATTACTGCAGATGATAACAACTAAATCAAAGAGCCGGTTTGATCATCTGCCTCTCTTTTTCGAACTTTTATTATTGAATTCTTTGTTCTTTAGCGTGACAGGAGTTCTAGGCCAGTTAGCCAATGAGTCCGGCAGTTAGTTCCATCCCCCCCCGGTCCTATATAAGCGATTGGGGTTCGTGAACAATTGAGCTGTGAATGGAGTCCATCCAGGATATTAGGGCCTAAGGCTAAAACTTTGAGAATTGCTTATCCAAGAAACGATTTTTAAGCTCTGGTAATTCTGTCTTACTCGCATTGTAATTTCATGTAAATATGTCCTAAAGTTTATCAAATCCACTGGAAATTATGGAGCGCTTTTTTATCTGACAAAAATCCGGCTCATTTTAGTGCTACATTAAAAATCAGGTGCTATAAAATTACAATATTAAATTATCTCTATGGTTTGCGCCATATTACAAACGGCATTAAATAGAGAAATACAAAAAATGTACAACGCATTTTTAAAAACATTTTTATATTTTCGCTATTTTATTTTAATTTAAAGGACCAAGAGATAGAAAACAATTATAAAATGAGCGTATTAAAGCACTGAAACTTTAAGGCCTTACGTCCGATGCTATTTCACATTTCATCAGAGTGAAAATCTCAACTGCACTAAATACTATAACAAAAAAATTTCGAAAATATTTTAAAGATTTATTTGATCAGTTATTTAGGTCTTGCTCTCTTTTGCTAAATGGAATAATAAATAAATAAATCCTATTTATTCTGTTCTGTTGCAATGAAAAAGGCTTTGCATCCAATGGCATTTTCTTATGTACTGGTGACAACTTTTTGGTAAATTGCATTTGATACAATAATTTATCATGTAATCAATAGTTTTAGATATATTTTAGGTAAGATCAATCTTATATTTTAATTTATTCTAAAATAAAGAATTTTGAAAATTCACAAATTTTTACGACCTGTTAATAACATAGTATTCTGTTCGATGCATTCGCACACTGTAATAAATGTTATGTGATGATCTCAATGGACGTTTAATCTATTAATCATTCAAGAAAAGAAAATAAAAGAAAAGATAAGAAGAAATGTACTTTTTTCATTTTCTCTTATGACTTAATTCTATATGTTAATGATTTGAATTTATTTAGTTTTACTGAAGATTAGATGTTTAATTGATGTCTGTTCGTTTGTGCTCTTATCAGTTTCTCTTCGGCCTCTGATAAGCGCTTAATTGGGCTTGTTATCACTTTGTTTACTTTCGACGACATTAAATGTTTTGTCGAACCTTTAAGTTAATGAGTACAGTATTTTAATTGTATTTTCTATTAATTACAGTAAAGAGCCGATCCTAATGAGAGTTAGAGAACACCAATGCTAGAACATAATGAACAAGATGGATTCAGAAGAGACTCAACTACAATAGAAGACAGAACTGCATGAACTCACGGAAAGACATTAGCATCAACTCTGCTCCTCTGCTAATATGTGGAGAGCTTTGGAAGCTTGTGCAAAGCAAGAAGAGAATCAGAACAGGGAGACAATCCATCACTGACTGACAGTTTTCATTTTGAAATTGGAAACAATGGAATAGATCATCATCATCATGTTCTCTGTCCTGGGACAGGTTCAGGGCTCCATTGTTTCCATTCCTCTCTGCGTCTTGCTTCCTCCTTGACTTCTGCATACTGTAATAACTGTAATGTGATGACCTGTAATGTAATGTTACGACGCTGTGTGTCTGTTTTCGTCATCCAGCCCAGTAGCATATTCCTTGGTCTTTCTTTTGTCCTTCTTCCTGATATTCTTCCCTCAATTACTGTTCTGAGTAATGATTCTCCCCTTAGTACGTGTCCAATCCAGTTCCTCTGTCTTTTTTTGATGGTGCTGATTATCGGTCTTTGTTCGTCCACCATCTGTACTTCTGTAGTACTTCATTGTTTGTTTTCTTGTCCATCCACTTGATGTTTTCCATTCTTCTCCATATCCACATTTCGAATGCTTCCAGCTTTTGTATGTCCTTCTTCTGAGAGTTCAGATTTCTGAGGCATATAAAGTGACACTCCATATCAACGTTTTTATCAGTCTCTCTTCTTTAGCTCCCTATTTTGCCCTTCCTCTTACCAGTTCTCCTCTGAATAGAATAGATAAGGCCAGAGAATACATGAAGACTGAAGAGTGTAACAATGCAAGGGCTGTTATTTAGCAGCCTAGAGTTTGACAAAGACATGAATGACCTCAAAGGAAATGGAGGTGATTAAGAGGACCCTCTAGAGATATGGATAATGAAGCAAGTCACTGCCTTGACAATGAACCTCAATTAAGAAGACAAAGATGGCGGAATTTAGACAAGATTGAAAGAAGAATAAAGTTGACAGGATTGAGTTTGAGAATGTGGAAAGCTTCAAGCATTATGTGCTCAAACGAGACCTAGTCTTGGTGTCTGTAATGGCTATGGTTGTAAATACTAGAAACTGTGAAACTCTGATTGAATATCTATTTCAGAATGAATTCCGTTGAATTTAGACCCGCTCAGCCTGGCCAACAACAGTTAGTATTTTGTGTCTTGAACATTGTGTTGTCTATTCTTTGTCTTGTTTATTTCTCCCCCACAATACATGGTCAATGCCTACTGTTTGGCCATTTTGCTGTTTCTGCATTCTGTTGACAGAATGTGAAGGTACTTTGAAAGGAATTTTAAACAGTTGATTGAATGATGCTAAAAATGTTTAATGGATTTCTCTCTTACATTTGCATTTGGGAGAGGGGAGGGGAGAGAGGGGAGGGGAGAGAGGGGAGTGTGCATTTATTATATGCATCACCTGATTCAGTCCTCTATGCATTGACACATTTGAGGTGACTCACACACTTGTGTGCCAGTGCACCCAATGTTTCAATGACTTCCTATTGGAGCTTTGTTTATGAATTGTCAAAGCCAAAAAGTATTTGATTAGATCTAATCCAGGTCTAAGATATTGTATTTGTTTTCTTCAGAAATTGTTTAGTTTTTAAACATTGTGTTTGTTTTCTGAATTCTATATCCAACTATTTTTTCTAAAAGGCTTTCTTTCTGTGTGGATTCCTTGTTGGTGAAAAAGTGGTATATACAGAATTAGTAAATTTATATAAGATTTCAATTTTTGTTTCCAAACTAGTTTCAGATAAGAAAGTTATTTTTAGATGAAGGTTAGACAATAGACATGTTGGGTTTATGTCCGTTAGTCATGCTCTATGGCAGTTCAATGAAGTCAAAAGTTAGAGCTGTGTTTATGGCCATCTTCACATCTGCCTCATTTTGCATTTTGATGACTGAAGTGAAGATGTGTCTGATTGGAAATAGAACAGAGGCCCCAGTGCATTTGACGCATGGTGTGGCTGCTCATAAGACCCAGAATCAGGAACAGGGTAAAGTAGAATTTGTGCTTTGCTTAGAAGCATAAGTGTCGGTGATGTCCAAGGTGTTGTGTCATGTCGTCATTTTGTTTGCACAGACCTGAAGCATCATCGTCCGCAGATGGCGCCACTGGAATTGCACAGGCCCAGGCTCAGGTCGACGAGGTAAGATGTGCGTTTCGGGAGAACTTTTGCATTCACACATTTGACGAATGAATCACTTGATTAATTTTTTCCATGTTTGCTAAATTTCTTATTTCAAATGAAGTCTTTCTGTTAGTCCTTCAATATTCTTTTGTTAGATTTCTGTAGTTATTGTTAGTGTTAAACAAAATAAACAAGTCTTTTTTGTTATTACAGTAAATGGTTAGAATTTCATGTAATCAGATTTTTCAATGTCCTCCATTTGAAATACAATAAAACACCATTAAATGGACTGAAGGTTGAATGAGTTCAAAGTAATCTCTTCAACTAATCCAAGTACTATATTGACCAAAGTTCCAGACTATCTGAGTCCATGTTACTGAGATGTTACTTTATCGTGCATGAAATTTATAAATGAAAAATGAATTTAATCTAATTTGTGGTTTTTATTTAGAACATTTCTATGAAACATGTTGTCTGTTTGAAGGTGGTTGTGATAATGAGGGAGAACATGGAGAAGGTATTGGAGAGAGATGAGAGACTGACGGAACTTGACTCGAGAGCAGGTGTGTGCTCCCCAAATGGCATTCACAGGCGATTTATAACAGTAACTAATTAGAATTTTGCTCTAAAAGAACACTTTGATGATTTCTGTCTTTGTTGTTGTGTAGATTGATCATCAGTTTGGGTATTTTGATGTTCTTGGGGGGGGGGGTAGGGGGGGCTTGGGTTGACACAGGGTATTTTTCTTTGTTAATTGGTGTTGGTAACTTCAGCCTCTCGTTTTTCCTGGTTGGAGCTCTCCTGTGAAACTTTAATTTGATAGGTGTGTGTGTGTGTGTGTGTGTGTGTGTGTGTTGTCTTGGTGATGTCTGAACGCCTTGACTTTGAGATTGGGGAGAGCTGAGCGTTCAATCTCTGCTTCTTCAGCTGTCTGTTGTCTTTTGTATACTGTTCATATCGGTATAAATGTATTATGCTCTATTTGAATATTCATTAGTTTTGCATGTTAATTTTAGATGCTCTTCAGGTTGACTCACAACAGTTTGCTTCAACGGCAACGAGAATAAAACGGAAATATTGGTGGCAGAACATCAAGGTAAAATCTTCTCATTTCCAGATGTTTCTCTTTCTTCTGTCCCCTTTGCCATTGGACGCCGTACTCTAGAAGTTGAATTTATCAGCATTTTGTTAAAGCTTTGTAGAACAATGTTTTTACCATTTATTGAGGTACAGCTGCCTTTCACTGTTGTGGTTTCAAATGGGATCTAAATAGAAATGATGAATCAGCATTAAAGGCTCTGGAGATAATGGAATTTCCAGGAAACCAGAGAATTTTCAGAAATGTTACCAGACAATGAAATGCCTAAGAAAAGGGTGTTTGGCAAATGGAAATTAAAAATATTTGTTTTCATTTGGATTTGATTTTCATATTTGCTGAGATTTTGCCTTCCAGCAGAGAGCGTTTATTAGGATTCTGTTGATAGTTTTAATTTCTGAATAGCTTTTGGTTATTATTATTAAATGTTAAATTTGTTTTTCACTTTATATTGGTTCCCTGGTCACTGTCATTGCAATAGATTTGACTTTGGTCATATCTCCCTAGTATCACAGAATGTGAATAGTTTCTTTCTTTTTATTATTTTGGTGTTTTTTTCAGCGATTCATTTGAATATTTGTGAATTGTTCTTCTGTTTTCAGATGTGGATAATACTTATAATCGTTGTTGTCGTCATTTTAATCATTATTATTGGTAATTGGTTTTGTTTTTCTTGTTTTATTTAAACTAGTTTTCATATTTTAGGGTTTTTTTCATTAAAGTATTTTAAATTGGATTTTTATTTGCCTTCAATGGTCAGAAATTGACTTCGTAACATTTCACGTCTGGTTTAAGTGCAGAGGGTTTCATCTGGCCGTAAATCTGGTAGAACAGAAATTGAGGCTTTTTGAGACTATGAAATGTCACTTGCATTATTATGTGATATAAATCATCGGGCTTTCTATTGAGATCTCTATGCTGTTGCGTTTCAGTGTCAGTCGTTGTGTCTGTACAGAAGTCGCAGTGACAGATGTCGCAGACACTCTGTTGCCTACACTCGAGTGGCCTTAAGCCACAACAGAAGAATGTTTTAAATTATTTTTGCATTGTTTAATATTAACAGTTTTTATATATATAAAAAAAACTGGACTGGCTGATATTGAAAATTCACTGTTTTTACTGAATTTTAAATAACAATATGGTTTTTACAATATCAAATGAAATTTTCACACAAATTTAACACTTATTAAAATTCTGTTTGAGTGCTTTGAGCAAACATTAGACTATTCAGCACCATTTGAATTTAAGCTCAGATTCAGTTAATTTCATATTTTTTGATGACTCGGTGTAATGCTTACTCTTTGTTTACTGTTTGTTAAGCAAGAGTTTTTTCAGTTTTTGTTTAAGCTGAGTTCAACCGATGCAGCATTTTTACAGATTTTTCAAAAATAGTTCATCACTTTGAGTTCTGATGAAAATATCGCATGTAAGTTTAATCTTGGTGATTTGATTTAGGACAAGAATTTGTTTTCAGGTTAATCCAATTCATTCAGTTAAACTGCTGAATTTTTTAAAGCGTTTTTGTGATGATCCTATTTATATGTGCTGCTGATATTTACTTCTTTGTGCATTTCTCCCATTATAATTGTTACAGCTTTAAGCGATTTAATAAGAAAACTCATTTAAAAGGATAAGAAATAATCAGCAAACAGTCCGAGTGCAAATAAGTTTTGATGTATTTGTTGAGAAGAATTGCTTGCCATCTATTGAAGTGATTTTGTTCTGTGAGTCTTGTATTGTTTCCATGCATTGTCTTCTGTGTTGGATGCATTGCTTTGTTCTCTTCAGTGCCTTTCTGTGATTGTTGAAGAAAGCAGAGACCGTTTCATTTAATAAAATTATTAAACTCTGAAAGTTTATTTGACTTTGTATAAATTCCTTAAGAACGACGGATGAAAAACGGCAGAAATCAAAGTGTAAATGTCAGACACACAGAAGTGACCCAGCAAAGGCGTTATATCCATTGCCACTATTGAGACTACTGCAGTCATAACAGTAAAGTGCACACAAAATTGTATGCACTTTTCTAGAACATCATCTGATTCTCTGTGGATGCTTCACGTAAATGGTGATGCAAGGCACAATGCAGACAGACTGTCAAGCGACTAACCACCATCCTCCCTCAGACCTAAAGAAAATGTTTTCATATTATTAAATTTATTGACATTCAAAGAACCATTTTGGGACCATAAGACGGCATTAGTTGTGAGAATCTATTCAGTGATTTGGTCTCTGGCTTGATCAGTCCAATTTTTCCACCAACTTCTTGTACTGCACACACACACACACACACACACACACACAGATTTTGATACTGTTGGTTTAATTGTGACTTTTCCACAAGTGCTAAAGAATTTACCAGTAGAAATCAAAAGTTTCTACTAACTGGGGAGGGGTTTGGCACCTGTTCCAGTTGGGTTTTAAACCCCCAGAAAATCGCAAATACATTATTATCAATTAAACATGGAATCTTACATCTGCATAGCAGTGATGCAAACAGACAATTGGCAAATTGTAGACACAATTAAGACGGAGAGTGGATATAAGAAATAGGCAGCTAAAGATACTTTTGAATAGAGAGAACCCAGAAACACTGGTGCTCTTTTTCTCTGTCTCAAGACGAATTTCTTTTTGTATTTGTTTTAAAATAAAATGTCAACAAAATTCTTACTCTTAATCTAAGAATAAAGCAATAGAAAGTTGCATTTTAAATAAACATTACACTTCACATAGTTCTGATCTGATATTTTCAAAACGCCGGAGGTCCTGAAAATGTTAAAACAATGCATTCTATCAAAGGAGATTCCGTAATGAACGTAAGCGCTTAAAACCAGCATCAAAGACAAAACAATAGACAGATAAACGGTCAAAAACAAATCAACACAAAACAAAATCTTAAAATAACATGATATGATTTTCACTGATACGTCAATGTGTTACTACAACAAAGGAAAATAATTTTGTACCATCTGCTGTGAATTTTCACCCTCTAAAGCAAATCTTCCAATTTAAATCATTTGCCACATTTTGGAGACTTTCAAATTAAATATGAATGCTGTATTTAAACAATGCAAGGCCTTAATAGAAGATGTAATTGTTACATTTTAGCTCATTTTACACTGTTGATAACTGACAACTTCTCAATAACAGGCTGTGATTTTGAATCTCCTGGATAACAAATCTAGTAAAATACCTTAACCCTTTACCGGCTGTGACTCACATGTGTGTCCATTTTACATTACGTTAAAGGGGTTAATAGTTTTTCAAAAATGTCATTATAAGAGACTATGGTGGGATTGGGGCAAGATAATTAATTAGGTCAGCAGAACAGTCCTTGAATTCATTTACAACAAATATTGCTGAATTTTAGTAGCTGTTAAAAAGTCTACTCTTTCACTTAATTAGTCGACATAATGCTGTAAATGCATAATCATAAATTCATGGAAAGCCATAGCAGCTGTAAATAACCTTAAAAACAGAAAATGACCAAAAGTCATGTGACACTCTAATTTTTAATAAATTAAAATCTTTTATTAATGTACCATATACAATATGAAGGGGACAGTCTATCTACAGAAGACAATGAAGGTTCATACACCTGACAGCTGCAAAATACATAAATTAGGTCTAGAAACCCAAATAGAAGGAAACTGAATCATAAATTGTGTGAAGACCAATTCCAGTCGAAGAAGGAGAAATTGGCAAAAACCGAGATATCATTGGCTATTTCAAGTTTTCCAATGAACATTCTGCTTCTCATCCATAATTCTGTCCTAAGAGCTTCCTATCTCTCTCTCTCTCTCTCTCTCTCTCTCTCTCTCTCTCTCTCTCTCTCTCTCTCTCTCTCTCTCTCTCTCTCTCTCTCTCTCTCTCTCTCTCTCTCTCTCTCTCTCTCTCTCTCTCTCTCTCTCTCTCTCAACAACTATGTCCAATCTCTTTGAAATCAACAACTAATGCTCCAATGTTTGAAATCAACACTAATGCTATGTAACAGCAAAACACCTGCCACACAAAGACAAGAAAACACCAATAATATTTACTTAAACACGTTTCACAACATATAAATACACAAAATGCATTGTGCTAGAGATGAACATTAAACAATTCAAATGAATTCATAAACAATTCAAACATCTGAAATATTTTATTACATTTCTGCACCATTCACTCACATAAAACAAGTAGTTTTTAACACTGACTGTAAACTTCAAAAAGTTTAGATATAAATTGTAAATAACTAAAATCTACAAAAGCTATGCAAACAGGCTTAACTACAATTTACAAAAGTTAAAATGACTAAAATAACTTGCAGCTGCTAATACCTCGAGAACAGAAAATGACCAAAAGCCTCAGAACTGAAGATGAGAAAAAGAGTAATTCAAATGCACATCAAATCATAACTTCTCTATTCCCTCAAAGAATTTCTCATATATAAAATAAACCAGTGATGTTAACTACCATTGATAAACAATACAGTGTCTTTTTAATATTCCAAAACAAATCTCCTGTCTTTGATAACAAATAGCATAACCCTAAGCATATTTCTGTCAAAAAAGGCACATGAAACACTTTCACAACTTCAAACACCATACCTATAGGCAGTGGCTCTATATAAAGTCACCAAGATTTCAGCATAAACTCAGCTCCAAGTAGTTCTTTATTACACGATGACTTAGAATATGACTTGAAGCAGTGAAAATTGACAGTTACAAATGGCAGATCACATCATCTGCAGTAAGTTTGAATTTTGGGACTAGCGTCTAAACATGATCATAAGATTCTCTGTCTTCAATTCGATCCACTCTGTTACTGTCGATCGCTTCTGTGATCCTGTTGTAATAACCGTTATGTTTCAAGGTTAGACACATGAGCAGCAGCGGCCATCAGTGCATCTGTATCATCGTCACAGTCTGGACTCTGATAGTCGGTATCGTGCATCGATGTCGGTGATACATTTTGTTGGCAGTCTGTTGAACCAATCTGGGACGCCGTGTCGTCCAGCGCCGCTTCAAAGTGTCCTCTCGTTTCGTTGTAGTCGAGGCCGCTGTGCTTCTGGCGCAGGTGACGCCTGAGGTCGTGGATGAAGAAGTAGCTCTTGCGACACCCGGGGTGTTGACACGTGTGTGGTTTGTGCTTTGAGGTCCACGATCGACGAGATTCTTTGGATCCTCTCTGCTGCGAAAGAAGATCGGAACAACTGCTTGTCTCCTGATTAAATGTCAACTGGTTCATATTCTGTGACTGCTGAAAATTTACAAAAATTTAAACAAAACTAGTGCAGATGCATTTGTGTTTTATAAAATGCTTCAAATTTCTCGATAACTGCCTTGACCTTAAATATCAAACAACAAGAAACATGGCACAAATATTTTAAACAGGTTTAGCTGTAGGAGAGTTGATCATCACTAAGGAGCACCTCTTCACTGCCCATAATTTTGTTCCAGGAACAAAATCTAACGACCTTAACTCCGAAGCATTCACAGTTGAGCCCGACACCAACATCAACGACACCTCTCTGAGGAAAACCATCAATAGACTCACTGTTCTGTTCAGCCCATCACTCAGCTTGAGGAGGATGCACCTGCTCATCAAATCCTTTGCCAACCTGTCATTTGGTCATTACCCTGATGTCTCCTGAAAATGTCTCTTTGGTCTGCCAACGAATTGACAAACTTCAACAAAGGACAACACCCTCTCCCCTCTCTCTCTGGCACTGTGCCACTCTCAGCTGCAAGACATCCTAATCATCATTGTTAGTTGAAGCTGGCAATGAAGCCAGTGAGCAACTGTGGTAGAAATAAAGAGAGACTGACCGTTTCATGGGACGTCTGCTGGTCGCCTGACCCCATCATTCCTTGACCGGTCATTAGCTGTGAAACGGTCCAAGACGAGCATCCGGCGAGCGGGTCAAACACGAGTCGCTCATTTGTCGAAGTTCTGCTGAATTTGGTTTGGTGCATCGTTCCACAGCTTAGGCTCGGTAGCATTATTCGTATGACCACCAGGAGTGCACTCTAAGCCTCGGTTGCTAACGACGGCAGGTGCCTGCGCAGTCGTGTTGTAGTCGACTGCTGCCATGGCAACGCCAGCTGCAAACTGCATAGGAAGGACGCTCAACTGTGGAAAGATGTTTGTTTTTTTCTCGGATCCGTTTCCGCTTTCGGTCGGTATGTTCGAACCGTACTGAACGTAGCACGTGTGCGACGGTTCAGCCGTCGATACAGGACGCTCGGCAGGTCGCTTCTGCATGTTAAAGTGCCACGGGTCAGAGAGAATTGTGCCAGATGTCGGTGCCATTGCGCCGTGCTGAAGCGCCTCCTGGTGGCATACGTCTGACCGGCCGTCATTTTTTGTGAGCTGCTTTGGCTCATGGGCTTTATTGCCTGTGATGGGCCCGTAGAGGTCTTTGTGACTTTCGGATGAAAAAATTGATCCAGGACATCTCACCAACTGAGAAGGCAGAAGTGAAGGCCCCGCTGCAATGCTTGGGTTACCGTGATGATGATGATGATGATGATGATGATGAGCAGCTGGAATTAAAGGTTCTGACGTCTTGTGGCGCTTAGAGGCTCCGGTTTTTCCGTCTGTATCTTCACGTCTTAATTTCCCAGCTGGTTCTGTGTGTGTTATCGCTGCAGACCCAATTTGCTGTTGTTGAATCGGAATAACTGAGGACGATAGATAGGAGCCGAGGTCGTCAAGACCAACGCGTAGTGCGGGAGGCGCCAGTTGCTCTGACAACAGTTCGTTGATGTGGACGATGAAGACGTCGGTGTCATCGACCGTGATGCCGAGGACTCCTTCGAGGCGCAGATGCTTTGAGAAGTGCAGGCCATTGCGACAAAGCAGCGTTATGGTGTCAGATAGCAGGATCCGAACTCTCTCCTGATCAGCTTTCATATCAAGACTATGCATAAAAACAGCGCACAACAATCTTATGCTAAATACTCGCAATTGTGCAAAGCACAAACTGGCGCTGCATAAATTCCGCCGCAGCTATAATGCCAGTGCTGTATAAGTCGTTAATTGGGAAAAGATTAGTTGCAATCAGATGTCGCTGAAACAATGGTTGCAAAATACAACTACAAAAGAAAACAAAGTGAATCAAATTAAAACTAAATTAAAATCAAATACTTATTTTTTTGATCGTTGAAAACACAGAAAGTACGCATGCGCATTAGCGTTCTACAACATCCGGTAAAAAATCAGCGTCAAATGAAAGAGGTACAACATAAGTAAGTACAGACAGTTAAATAATAATTGCATTAAAACACACTAATTATGGGGCGGGAAGATAGCATCATAGCAGAGTGGTAACAACGTTGGACGATGGAGGAGAAAGTCTCTGGTTCCAACTCCCGTAGGAGCCCTAAACTTAGCATGATTTAAAGTGGCTTAGTAGGCATTATTGCCTGTGTGAAAGCCACTAGGGGCACTAACGGGGCTTGAACCCGCTCTGTCAGCGACAGCCTGACGCTCCAGCACATAACCCACTCTGCCATCTTCCGCCTCTAAGGTCGACTTAGCCTTCAGTTGCCAGACGGCGGTGGCAACTGAGTAGCGGATTAATCCGCGGAGTAAACAGGCGCATTGCATGAGAACACTGGCCCCGTATCATGTAATCTGCACCACTGCACCAATCGCCTGGCTGAGGGACTTGAAACGGAGATCAGCGCTGCCCTAGAAGCCTTTGAGAGTCTTAAGGTTAGCCTTGAGAGCTCGGGAAGGACTTTACTTTTTAAATTATGGCAGTGCCTATGGAATTCTAGATATTCCTAATAATAATAATAATAATAATAATAATAATAATAATAATAATAATAATAATAATAATAATTATTATTATTATTAGTAGTAGTAGTAGTAGTAGTAGTAGTAGTAGTAGTAGTAGTAGTAGTAGTAGTAGTAGTAGTAGTAGTAGTAGTAGTAGTAGTAGTAGTAGTAGTAGTAGTAGTAGTAGTAGTAGTAGTAGTAGTAGTAGTAATTTATTATAATTTATCAGCGACAATGAGGTGGAATAGTTACATAGCAGCCAGCGCGTCATGAGTTTGTTATCTTGAGTGTAGCGTGGTCTTTGGCGTTGGTTGTCGCCATTTTGTCGTGGGACTTCGTAGTGCAATCAGAGATCTCAGATCGGCTTTAAGTTCTTTGGTGCAATTAAGAAAGATGGCGAACAGCAATGGCGTTGTCGTCGACGGAACAGTGTCTGTCGATTCGGTCAAAGGACGGATGCAGGCGGTCATCAAGGAGCTCGACGAATACAGGGACAGATACACCCTCAACCTCAAAGAACTGGAAATGGAGAAGGCCAGACGCACCGAGGTCAGTCACCTAGGGTGATTCAAAATGCCTTAGCTCGTGCAGTAACTAAATCGCCTAAATTTTGCCACATTACACCATTACTCAAATCTCTCCACTGGCTCAAGATAACAGAACGCATTGAATATAAAGTAATATCGTTGACTTATAACTCACTCCATACATCAAAACCAGTCTTAAGAAATCTGATAATTCCACAACAACCTGGATCTACTAGATCCTCTTCTCATGTAACTCTCCTTCGACCTCTGAATCAATCATCTCTCAAAATTTGCAATCGTGTGCAATTTTTCAGATGCAGCACCTGAGCTGGCGAACTCAATTCCAATATCCCTGTCGTTTCTGTCAAAGCCAAATAACAAACTCTGGTCATCAATTTTCTCCCCTTCTTGCAACATCTCCTCATGATTTTCTTTCTAAACTAAAATCATTTCTCTTTATAAAATCATTTTCTCCACGCACCGAGGTCTGCCCAGTCACCTTTTGATTAAATGACCCGGCATGAATGACCCACCTTTGGCTATAGCTACTTCATTTGAACGCATAGGAATAAGGAGCTACTTGGTGCATCTTTTGCAGAAATTTTTCAGATTTTCTTAGGGTTTTTGAAAAAGATTGCAGATTTTAAAAATTTTCTTTTTAAACGAGCATCTTAAAAAGGGTCATCACGCTTCCTGACAAGCGAAAAAAGGTCTTCACACACGGAATTTACTCTTTTTAGGGGTGCAGCTTCCTACAGGCCTCTAGGGGGTGCACTGCACCCTCTGATTTTTTTCATATGGTGCAGCTGCACCCCCACTTCGTACGGGCCTGGTTGCCAGATATTCAAAGTCGAAATACGGGAGATTGTTTCCGCGATCAATGCACCCACTCCATGGTCCAGTTCATTGTGAATTATTATGGCTAGAGCTATACTACACTACAGTACTATAGAGTATAGACTAGGAAAAAGCAATAAACACTGTTCAATGCACTGCATCAGATGATCATGTAGTGTACCAATATTACAAACAAGTTATAAGGAGACAGGAGACTGGGGCTGAAATACGGGAGCTCCCATAAAATACGGGATATTTGGCAACCCTACAGTCACCCTCTGTCATCTGGTTCCCTGTGGTGCCTATTCGCTGAGGCGCTGGTTCCCTGGAAACTCGTAGAATCCTTTTGGCAGTTCCATGACTAAGATACAATGTCATTTAATATGTCTGCTAATAAACGAAATGGAATAAGTGGAAATGGACTTATTCTCTCGAAGGTTGGTTGTTTCATTTCTTAGGCGGACTCTGAAGTGACCGGGCTTCATCGTAAGATCAGTCAAATGGAAGACGAGTACGAGCAGCTGGCTCAGCGCTTCCAATCCACCGTAGAGAAGTACGATGAAACAGTGAAAGTGGCCGACGAATGTGAAAAGTGAGTTATCTGGAAGCTATTTTAAACATTTTACAGATTTGTTTTTGTCGTGAGTTATGTTGAGATGTTGCATTAGAGAAATTGAATAATATTGTTTACGTTGACTATGGAATTTGTTTCCAGCTGATCTCTTTGCTTTTGTAGACAGAGACGCATTCTTGATCACCGTAGGAACATTGATGAAGATCGCTTGGCTGCTCTGGAGCAAATGGTTCGTGAGACAGGAGAAGCCGCAATGGAATCTGAGAGGAAATACGAGGAGGTCATCGTCTGATGATGTTCACTTTCAATACTTTCATGTTTGCTTGTTGTTAGAAATTTTGACTATGCATTGTTTCAATCTCTTATTAAAATATTTAACGATAAACAATTTTCTTTCAATTCGAGTCCAGTTTGATCAACTCACATGTTGAAATGCTTAATATTAATCTGTTGACATTTACATTTGTCGTCCGTGATGTTATTTAGGTGTCACGGAAGCTGCTTATGACGGAGACCGACCTGGAAAAGGCCGAATCAAAGACCGAGTCTTCAGAACTGTAAGTCACTTGTTGAGGACATTTTTCACTAAGAATGAAAACTTTCCACAGATCTTTAACCCTTTCACTCTGGCAATCTGTCATATTACCAAATATGATATTAAGCTGAAATACCTGGCTTGTTGGTTAAAAGGGTTAAAGCAGAAAAATTCAATTTCACTTGTTTGCTTGTTTTCTTTGTGACTTGAAATTCTTCTGTTTGCAGAAAGGCAAAGCATTTGCAGGAAGACATGCACTCACTGACCAACAAACTCAAGGCTATGCAGGTCAAAGTTGAAAAGGTCAGTTACAAGGGCAATCTGTGATTCATTAAACTTTTGAAGTTGGCACTAAATGGTAAAATTGGATGCATTGAATTAATATGACCAGATAAATGCTACAATGGATTTGTAGGAGTTTTGTGGTCTTAGCAGTGTGTTTAGAGAATATTTTTTCATTAAGTCTTTGGTTTATGCGAGATTTCTTAACCCCTTTAACGGTGATTAGCATTTTTTTCATCCGACCCCTACACTGGTGGCCATTTATTTAAGTATGGCACCTTATTACTTTAAAATATTTTTAATACTTCCAATTTTAAATGTAGAAGCTAAGGAAACATTTGAAAATCGATACAAAGGTCAGATTTAGTATCTCTTTATCAGTTTATGTTCTCATTCACTGAATTTTTACTCGGAGATCGAATGCTATAGAAAAGACCACTTACTAGAACCAAGGGAACTCCATTTCAACGTCATAAAATCCCATTCTACTAAGACCAGAAACCTCAAATTTCACTTTAATTCTATTTAGAATTGCTTTTGATTTCTGGCGATTTATCCCCACTTTCTGGTGTGGAATATCGTCGCATAGCAATGAATCTTGGGGCACCAGGGCACTGCCACTAGCAGACCAACTGTGAGTTAGGGTGGACGAAACAATTTCAATTTTTGACGAATAATCAAGAAAACTACTCAATATATCGAATGCTTTTACTGAAGACAATGATGCTGAAGATATATTTAGCCTTTGGATGCAACATCACTTTGCCGTCTTGAAAGGCAAATAATCTGAGAACTATGCTTCCTCACTTGTATAGGTTTAATTTCTCTTTCTGTTGTCAGGCAAGTGAGCGAGAGGATAAGTATGAAGCTGGAATTGCAGAGCTCCAGGCCTGCCTCAAGAATGTTAGTAATAATTCCTTATTTTCTTTATAATAATAATGGCTGCAAGTTTTATAAGTGAAATCTGTCGTTTGATGAAAGTTCATTTAGTGTTGACTGTTGAGGCTGTGCATTCTGGTCTTCTTGTAAAGTGATTTGTGGTGTTTGTTTAGGCCGAGAGTCGTGCGAGCGAATCCGATAAGCTTATTGCAAGACTTCAAAGAGACGTTGACATCCTGCGAGGTTTTCTCTCTTGCTTTTTCTTGTTATCTGCATTTCCCAATAAGGTTGTTAACGGTTGACCGGTCCTCAGAGCAAGGACCGGTCCTTTTAACTTTGACCGGTTAACCGTAATTTCAATTTGAAAACATCAAAACGCTTTTTGATGTTGCACGGCGGCATCAAAGCGCTTTGATGTTGGCACAACACCAGGCTGCCGATAACGGCTTGTTAACCGGTCTTTTTTGAACGGTTAACCGGTCCTTCAAAACCAGCGGTCTTAACAACCTTATTTCCCAATTCGTCCAGTTCTAAGTGACTTGATGCTCTGTGTTTGTCTCTGACGTAATCCTCTTCTCTTTTCAGATGAACTCTTGCAGACAAAGCTACAGTATCAGACTCTCAGAGACGAAATGGAGCCTTTTGGACACGAAATTCGGGCCAAATAAGTTAGTACCTGTCCGGGTTCAACATATTCTGAGGCTGGCTGTCAGTCAGCTTATATGGTGCCGCTATTTTAATGTCTAGGGCATCAGCTGATGATGGAGTGCATTGGCCGATGGCAGCGACCGGCAGCTGCAGACCTTACTTGTTGCCTCTGCACTGAATTTGCTGTCGCATAATTTCTGACCTAAAGTCCTGGCCAATTATTATTATTATTATTATTATTAAAGTTAAGATTAATGTGGTGACTAATCCGGAAGGACTACGTTAACACATTACAGTGTCAAAACAAAATGATAACTAGTTCGAAATAGCCAGGTCTTTAAGTGCTTCTTAAACGCATCTAGTGATGGTGAGAGTTGAATGGCCAGTGGTAGACCATTCAACGCTGGGTGTTCGTTTCATGTCCTCTTAATATGCAGTTTGTTTTTGGTTTTAGGTTTGACTCGGATTTTTTGCTGTTTTTGAGAAGAGTTCTGTGTTTATTTACGTGAATCTGTCGTGCCACTGTTTGCTCTGAAGCACCTCTGTTATATTTTGTTGATTTTGTTTGTCTGATGAAATTCCCAATCACTATTTTTGTTTTTGATTTTTCAGTGAACTTGTGTTTTGTCTTCTTGGACTGTGAGTTGACGATCGCTCGACCTCTGTTCTTCTGGGCTTCGCTTTCAGACATCTTAATATCGGCTTTATTCATTTGTTGATGTTATCGCTTTTGTGTGTTTTCATAATTTCCTAATTGCTCTTCTGCTGCCTTTGGACACTTTTACTTTAGCTGTGCTTTAGAGGCCTTGCACATATTTAGAGATAATTGTATTTAGACATAAACATTAGCTACAGTGTACACTGTACTTGTATAAGAGGGTTGCACAACCTGTTAGTCAGATCCGGTCTTTTGATGTGTTTTGTGTTTGGCCTTCAGACCAAATTGAAACACAGAAGACCGGTCTGAGAACTGAGTAATATTTGTTTTATAGAAATTACATGTCAACTGAATGAGCTATTCATATCAATTGGGCAACCACTAATCTATGTGTCAAGCAGTAGTTCATTGCAACATTTACTGAAGTTAATTTTATTTGAGTTTTAGATTTATACAAAATATATTATAAGGGCGGGAAGTTGGCAGAGTGGTTACCACACTGGATGTTAGAGCAGAAGGTCACTGGTTCGATACCTGCAGGAACCCTAGGGTCAACTCAGCCTTACTTCCTAGAGGGCGGTGGTAAAATGAGCAGCGTTCAGCTGCAAGGTAAAATGCAGGTCTGGAGAAAGCAATGGCAAACTACTGTATATTAATGGCTTTAGGCACCTGCGTTGCTGCTTGCCTGACGCCAGAAATCAGCGCCAGGCTCAACACTCAAACTTGAGTGGGTGAACCTTTACCTTTTTTTACCTTGTAGAAGCTGCATTACAGGATTGCGACCGTCAAGTAATCTGAGAATGTTCAATTTGGCCTGAAAATGTTGTGCACCCTGTTGTGACTAATTTAGTTCCTATTGTTGTGTAGTTGTTTTTCTTAAGTGTTTTGTGGTTTATGATCAGGTTTTTCTAATCAGTGATTGCTGGTTCTACAGTTATTATAAATATGTTGTTTGTAACACTGAGCCATTGAATCATCATCATCATCCTCCTTAGGCTGTTTCCAGTTGCTGGTTTCTTCACGACATCCTTCATTGTTCTCTGTCTTTGGCTATTTTCTGTCTTTGTAGGAGTTGTCAAATGGTTTGCTTTATCTTAATATAAGTTCCAACTTCCAAATGATTTTTCATTGGTTAGAAAAAGCTAGATTTTCATTTCATGTTGTGATGTTGGGCTTTTTAGGGTTTCTGCTGTTTCCCTTGTTTTGTGTTTTCTAAGCTCTTTTTGTTTTGATGATTTGAATTGCATCAACTGTTGACACAGACTGTTGTCCGTCTGTTTGCTGTCCTTTGGAAATCCTGAGTTTAATAATAATAATAATAATAATAATAATAATAATGTGATTTTAAGTGGTTTAGGAGGCTAAGTAAGCCTGTGTGAAAGCCACTCGGTTATTTTGTGCCTGTTCTTTAGATTTTCACTTCATTCCAGAAATTTGTTTGGCACTGTGTTGCTATCATCTTGTTTTGCTGTATGCGATGTAGTTGTCTTCCTTTTGTAACATTTTGCTGGTTCTTACTTAACAATTGAATGTCTGTGCAGGGAGCTTAGATTATGTTTATTCGTAAAGCTAATTTGCATGTCAGACATTTAGAAAGCATGATCATTGGCTAAGATTATTGTATGCTTATTATGCAATGTAATAATTACAGAATTTGTGTCTAAAGGAATTAAATACCTGAAAGAATAAGCTGATGTTCTCAGTGTTGTTAAAGATGATTAATGTTCAAGTGGTTGGATTTTTCATTACAATGTTGTACAATTTACTTCTCTGGGAAAAAGTGCATCCTACATTTGGAATTCCACTGTGTTATCTGCTTAAGACTTTAGGCAAATAAGTGGTCTCAGTGGGTTGCCATGACTTTAGTTTTTGCCATAAAATTTGGAGGATTCTCTTGTATTTTGGTTTGAGAGATTCAGCTTATTATAAGTACCGGTATTATGATTAAGAATTATTAATTGATACATTTTTTTATTCAGATGATGTCAGATGATTGCAAAAATAATGCTAAATGATGACAACAGTACAAAGAACTTTTGACTAATTTTGAAAATGAAACTGCAAATGAGTTTCTATTGGATGTTTTAATAATAATTGATTTTCAAGTGGTTTAGGATGTGTATTGGCATATATGAAAATAATTGCTTAATGGTAGAGCTGTAGTTAACTTTGCTTCCATATTCAGCATATGATGCCAGTCAGAATAGTCTCATTAACTCGTACAGTGGTTCTCACACAGAGCAGTCCCTTCTGAACCACTTTAAACCTTGTTATATTATTTAATATATTATGGTACATCGGGCTTTCGATATTACGTTGCTGCTCTCTAGCTAATAGTTTACTATTGTAGTTTGGTTTCAATCGCTAGGTGGTGCTACTTTGTGACGTTGCATTCGCAAGGTAGCACTATTTTGTTTGGTCATATTCGCTAGGTGGTGCTATTTTTAGTTTGGTTGCATTCGCTAGGTGTCGCTACTTTTGATTCGGTAGGTGGCGCTACTTTAGGTAGGTTTTAATTCGCTAGATGGCGATACTTAGTTTTGGTTTCATTCGCTAAGTGGTGCTACTTTAGTTTGGTTTTATTCGCTAGGTGACGCATGTTGTAGACCACAGAATTTAATCCACACTAAAACGAGTTTACAGTACCCGATAGCAACGCTGTTAACCGCCATTATGTTAAGTAAGACTTTGTGTTGCTTATCAGGATGTCGTTGATTTTCACCAACTTTTCTTATAAAACCTGTTTTTTCGTAACTATGTACGTTTGGAAGCCTTTGGTGGGGAAGAAATCGCAGATCCGATCATCAGCGTTGTCGTTCGGCAACGAAACACTTTTAATAATTAATAAAGTATGTTTAACCATCTGCGCTTACATCAGGTGTCTTTTTTGTACATTTTCTTAGTTATTCTTGATTTACTAAATCCAGATAAAAGACTAGTTTCTGATGCTGGTTTTGAGAGTGACTTTGAAATTGTCGAAGATTTTTTGCAGGTACAGTGTATGAATTTAATTGTTTATTTAGGTTTGTGTTGATTTGCAAGATTAATATATTTTCTATTGAATGAATGAAGAGGCTAAGACTAAATCAGTGGAAACGATATACTTTAAAATCCAAAGAGGAGTTAGACAAGGATATGTACTGCTGTCACACATACTATTTAATCCTTGTATTTAACACATACCACCAGAAACCCTGAATGGAATACCTGGAGCTAAAATAACAGGACCACCTGTGAAGAGATAAGAAATGTTGCCTGCATTATTCAATGCCCTGATTTTCCGGGGCATTTCAGCGGAGGTTCAACACAGGGTCTCCAAAAAAACTCTCACGTGGGTCACAAGAGTCAATATACACAATACTAATAATAATAATAAAATGATTGCTATGGACATTAAATAACAAAAATATGAAAAATCAAGAATCAGAAACAATTTCTTTGATTTGGCGTTTAATTCAGTTACAAAATGTTGCACTCTCTCTCTCTCTCTCTCTCTCTCTCTCTCTCTCTCTCTCTCTCGTAGAAACAGGAGGAATTACACTCTATAAAATATCTAATATCATAGAAGTAACACAGACAGTTAAATGCTTCAAACTCCTTCTGTTCAACACCTAAATAAGATATCTATGCTATATATATATATATATATATATATATATATATATATATATATATATATATATATATATATATATATATATATATATGCTGCAAACTACTTTACTTTAAACAACAAACTAGACCACTTAAAAATAAACAAAAAGTAAAAGATATCACTTCCTAGAAACAAATAAATTAAAAACTTTGATTTCAGAGTAATATATCTAATATCAAGTGTTTTGTAAAAAGAATACAAAGTCAATGTCCAAGTTGTAAATGTATTTCAAATGATTGTTCTAACTGACAGGCAAAGTGCAAAAGACAACTGACTTTGTCTGAAAGCGAACGTGGTTAAAATTACAGAAAATCTCTATAAAATGTATTAAAATTAACGGTGAAAACAGAAAAGAAATACAGATGAAGAGCTTCATGAGCATTAATGTAAAATGGTAGAAAACCAATGTCCAGAAAATGTCTGTTTTGAACGCTTTCAGAGTCACAGACTCTCAGATCGAGTCTTGCTTACAAAGCATCTGAAACTCACTTGTAAATATATAAAAGGGTCTTAATTAACTGACATCATACGCTTCATTCACAAAAAGATTCATCACAAAACCAAACTGCAACACAGATAACTTAAACTACAAAGGACAGAAAGATACAGAAATTATTAAAATCACAAAATATCCAACAAACAAAATGCTAGAATTAATTCTCATCTATTCACTGAAAACTGAATGTAAAGCAATTGAAACTGAAGTATTCAAATGACATTTGCATAGGATAACATTTGCAACATCACAAAATACATTAGTTGCTAGCAAGACTCCATTAGAAAAGTAAAAACTACAATCAACCAACTCTTATGGTGCCACTGTCACAATGCCTATGGCATCAGCTGATGATGGACCAAATGCGATCCAAATTAGAGCCAGGTCAAGCCACGGAAAGGTCGGTCAGATCAGCGGGAGAGCAAGAAACCAAAATGAGAATGAAATTGAATAAATTTTTCTAAATCTATGAAAAGCAGCGTACCATTCAAATTCAATTTAATTTCAAATTACATTTTGTTACAAATTTTGCTCTTTCTGCAAAATATCTAAAAAGCATTAAAAGCAGCAAAGAAACAGTGATCAAGTCGTAGAAAGACGAGACATTTCAGGAGAAATAGAAACAAAACCGCCATCAATGGGGCGTTGCAAGGTTTCTGGGGTCGTTGTGTAGAGCTGTTTCAGTGGTGGACCCCTGAACAACCCCCTCTGACTTTGTCATATTTATATATTTTCAGTTTTGTGCCCCTGTTTACTGTATATAAATATTAACCCTTTACCTGTTCATTTATCTGTAGCATAATGTAAAATGGATGAGTATTCTCTGGGCAAACGGGAAAAGGGTTAAAGCATTTGAGTGTGCGTGCTGTTCATGACATGTAGCTCTACGTTTAGGCTTTGTCAATTTTTTCACTACATTCTGAATAATACAAAACAAAATTTAACTTTTAACTGAAATGGCAAAAAAGTACAGATTTTTCAATGCAATTACATTTAAGTAAAATAATCCACAGAAATATATTCTGAGATTAATATTATTAATATAATTCAGGTATTATCGTACTATAATACCATAATTAATATAATTAGCAAAGAATGCCTTAGCCCAACTTCTTCTCTGGCCCCTTGCTTATTTCATCAGTCAATGTTTGTAGGTGATCTGCCTTTGTGGCTAACATTAACTAATGACGTAAGCAAGGCCAGAGAAGAAGTTGGACTAAAAATAAAAACACAGAAAACTAAAGCAATGGTCACGGGGAACAAGAAGGGAAAATTAACCTGAAACTAAAGGAGGAAGCAATAGAACAAGTACCAAAATTCGTACACCTAGGATCAGTACTGACAGAAGATGTGGACTAAGTGAAGAAGACATAAGAAGGAGAATTGGACTAACAAGTGCAGCATTTGAAAAACTTCAGAATAGAAGACAAACAAATATCATTGAAAACAAAACTGATCAAACCAATATCATTAAATGGATCAGAATGCTGGACCATAAAGAAGAAAGATGATGGAAGATTAATGACTGCAGAAATGAACTGGTTAAGAGGAATAGTGGGAGTAAGCAGAAGATAAATAATAAGAAACAAAATTATCAGAGAAAAGAGAGAGAGCTAAAAGAAACGATACTTGAATCAATACAGAAACAAAGACTGAAATGGTTTTGGTCATTTTGAAAAAATAAAGGAAGAAAGAATACCAAAGAAAGCACTATACAATTATTCATTCATTCTATACAACTATGCTGAAGAGAAAAGGAGAGAAGAAAGACCAAGAAAAATAAATAAAAACTTAAAAGAGGATGCAGAAGAAATGCAAATGAACTTTATCCAAAAGCAGACAGAGTGAAGACAACTGAAAACTCTCTCAAATAGAAATCAAACACTGTCCAAAATGAACAGTCAAAAAGACAGACACAGAGAGAGAGTCACAAGGACAGTCACAGAGACAGCCACACCAGTGTAAATAAAACTTCTCAATATAAAATTGAAAATTTCACAAGATTACAAAAGCCTAAGTTCACTTATCCTCAGATGTAAAACTTTGCACAGAGAGATTTAAAAGCCTCAACATCATCTCAAAACTAATATTGCTCTTAGTTAAGTATAAATCTAAAAATCTCATTAAATATAAATGCAATACTTCTGTTGACATCTTAAGACATCAACTCCATTAGCATACTCGAGAGTTTATTAGTGACGTACATAGAGATAATAAAACTGTTAAAATGAAACTAAAGAGAAATACAGAAGGCATTAATATGCAGGTCTTCTTAGTGACATCTTGGCTTTCCCCAAGGGGTGGGCACTTGAGTAGGCTTAAGATGATCACCACTGAGGGTTGGGAAGTCAGTCATGTCGTTTGAGAATTCCTGTTGAGGCTGTGACCAAGGCGCTCCTCTCACAACAAAACCCTTCGAAGACTTAGACGAAGACGACGCTTTCTCGACTTCTTCTCAAGTTCCTCGGCCGTCGTGTTTCGAAGTTGATCGCAGATCTCCTTGTCAATAAAATCCTGTAACTAAAGCAACACCCAAACTTCAGCTGATGAGAAATAATAAGTCAAAAATGCCCAAATTATTCAGAAAGTTTAGAAACAATGATGAACAGTTAATCCTAATTAAAAATAACTCATCAAAATACGAACAGTTCACATTCTGTAATGCTAAGAAAGCTTAAGTGGTGATCATGGACAGCTCAGTCAACTTCAATTCAGATACAAAACACTGACAAGACAAAATCAACCATTTCGAAACACTTTAAATGAAGAAACTCATTAAACGGAAATCCAAGCCCATTTACGTATTCGTCTTCTAGGCTTCGTAAATGATCAACGCAGTCGGCGACATCCTCCTCCCGTCCAGACACAACAACAAGACTTCTGTCTTCGGCACTTCGACCGGGAAACTTGATCTCAACGTGAAACTCGTCCATCAGCCGACCAACGTTTCGACCCTTAGACCCAATTATGCGAGGATGAATACGATAATCGATGCAAACCTCTTCTATGACAAGATCCTCCTAAATAAAACATCATTCACCTCCTCTAAAATATTCCATTATGAGAAGCTCTCAACACACAAGCTACTACAACACAAGATTCCAAAATCTCACAACAAACTGACCCTTTGAGAATGGCCATACAGGGCTTGGTCAGAGAATTCATCGATGCTCTTAAGCCGTGTTGTGGCACGGAATAGAGACACATCCATGACTCAATACAAGGAAGTCAACACCACTCAAGATGTGGCAAACAGTCAAGCAACAAGACAGAGGAAGTGACTCCGACGATAACAGACAAAAATATCAAAGCATTCTCTCCTAACACATTCTTAGTCGAGATTTATGAAAATTGAGTGAGAATTTGGTTCTGCAGATCACTTTTGTTTTCCGCATTCCAAACTGTTCACTCACAAGTTCTTGGACTTTTCTAAGAATGTCTTCTTGAGCGGCTGCTGCATTCTTCTCCAGTCCAGTGATGATGATCGTGTTCGGCCGATCGCTTCCCTTTTCTGGAAACTGAACCTGGACGTCGTGCAGTTGCTGGATTTTGCTGATGACAACGCCTCTCCTTCCAATCAGACTGGAATGATGCTTAGCATCAACCTCCATTTCAACTTTGAAATTCTTCAACATCTAATGATCACAGACAAAAACCACAGAAACAATATAGAAATCACAAGAAAATCAACAAACTGAAAGCAATTCCTGTCCAACCGAACAAACATCTCAAGATCTTCTCCTCTGTAAACAGTTTCTTGGTTCGAGGACCAAGTGCTGCTTAAGTCTAGAACTCTTACTAATGTAACAGAATGACCTGAATTTAGAAACCAGCTGCCAACCTTCTCTTGTCGGTCTTTTTCCAGCTGTCTTACTTTCTCCTCCAAGGCTCTCTGCGCTCCTTCGATCTTGCCTGGGACACCCATTATCTTGATGACATCGCACTTTTCCGAAGAAGGCGGAATAGAGATGTTGACGTCGTGTGCCTCCATCAGCTGCCGTACGAGAACGCCTTTCTGGCCGATGATCTGACGATGGAAGTCCATTGGAATGGTCATCTCCACAGTCACTGGGACAAGAGCCTCAACAACAAATCACGCCAAAATAATAACGTTCTTTTTATGTTTCACTCTGATTTAAAATTTTTAAACCTGATATAAATTTCATTCAATTCAAAGCAATCTACTTCAAAACAAGTTTCAACAGTTAACATTTTCCCAAAACTATCAATAAACTTAAAGGTTAACTCACAAACGCACACATGGCCAACAACTAGAGTTCTGGAGAATAAATTTATACAAATTTATGTGAATAATTAGAAAAAATAAATAGGATACTGCTGTGTTTAAGGTAGACAAAGAAAACTAGAGAAGACATATTTTAGCATGAAGTGCCTACCAACAGTACGGTTTTCAGTATTTGCAAAAACTGAATTCCTAAATGAAACAAAAGCTGCATCTATTCGGTTGATGAAGAAGCATTGGAGTGTAAAATGAAAAGCTACCAGCATCGCTTCTTTAGCTGCTTCACAGCTGAGCGGTTGACCTGTGATGAGAATCGTGTCTTTCTCGTTCAGCGGTCGGTCCATCGTCAGAGAAGAGCTCTCACCAGACGAACACTCATCAGTTGCAACGGAAGCTAAACAGACATTCAAATGGTCAGTCATGGTCACCCCAAATGCACTCCTTCCACTGATGTCAATCAATGCAATGACCAGTTTTAAGTTCACAAATTCAGCCAAAACTGTCAAAGGAAAACTCATCTGAAAGTCGATGCAGTCAGAGACTTAACTCTACACAATATAAAGAATCCAGCAGACATTCATTTATGCAAATGCAAGGAAAATGACTTCTGTTTTGCAATTGCATTTTTTAAAAGCCTAAATTCAGCTAAAAAGAGAAGCCAATGACATAATTCCATGCCTTCTGAAGTGCGCTCAGGAAATTTGATCATGACGTCATGACTGTTGGTGATCTCTCGGATATTCTGTCCTTTGGTTCCAAGGATCATCCGATGGTACTTCTGCGGAATAAGGCACTCGGTCGTAATACGAGACTCCTGTCATATAATACATCAATAACAGTAGAAGACAGGGTGAAAGGTCACTGTACAGCTGAACAAAACACAGCATCTGTCAATCACTCATTAGAACTGACTTCAAGATCTCATCTGCTAATCTGCATTTAATTCTCTATCAATTTTTGATGCATTGACAGAGTTGTTGCCATTCTTCTCTTACAAATCCTTACATTTTCTTTCAAAGATTCTTCTAGAAAACACGTGTAAGATTTTGTTACAAAACCTGTAAAGTAATTTATTTGCCAGCAAAAACTGACACAAAGGCAGAAGGCAAGGGACCCTGCTCTCCTCTAACACAACACACGGGTGAACTTGAAACTCAAGAAGATGAAAAGTAGAAATTCTTCTGAAATAAACTAAACTGCTACAATTTCAATAAACTGACAAAATCTGAAATACCAGATCGGCAAGAATTGCTTCAATGCGTGACTTTGCAGTTTCCACGCACTGCTTCGATCCCTTCAGAACAACCAAACTGCTCTTGGACGTGGCGCGTGGAAAGACGATCTCCACTCCACCGCACTCCACCGATATCTTGTTCGTGACTTCGTTACGTCGAGAGAAAAAATGACGATGATGCTTTGGGTCAATGTTAATCTCCACTTCTGTTAGATTTGCCTGAAATCAAAAGAATGCGTCAAAATATTCACTCAACAGAAAGTAAAACTTCATGAAAAAGAAAATGAACCAATAAGAACCAAGCGCCATCAATAATACAGCTTCAATATAATTTCTTCTCACTACTACACAATAGAAAACAAAATATAAAATAAAATACAACTATTCCAGAACATTGGCTTCATTTGCAGCAAAAATAGAAACACTTATGACACAATATATTTGGCAAAACGGCAACTTACCAAAGCCAAAATCTGGCTTTCCAACTCCAGTTTCGCTTTATCCACAGCTTCCTTTTTGCCAATTATAGAAATCAACTCTGGATCTGAATCACCCGGAGCTGGAAAGACGACACGAACGCCACCCTCTCTCACCTTACTGATGATAGCACCACCTCTGCCAATGAGAAAGCCATGGAACTCAGGCTTAGCCTTCACCTCTGCCGTGTAATTTGCCTCCATCTGTTGTCAACAGATAAAACGATCAACGGATCAGAACAACGAATAGTTCATCCCGAAATAATGACCTTCAGCGAATTTCAGTTGAAAAAGCAGACAACATGAAAGCAATTAACGACCATCGAAATCAGCCGCAAATGGTTTTCCACACTAAGCATGACATGGTCTTGAAAACTCTTCATTTCAGTTGAAAGTGCCATTTGGCAGAATCAAGTGCACATAGCAAAATGCAAAGCCACCAATAGAAGTCCAATTAACTATTTTTCAAATATACATTCATTAGATGGACAAGAGAAACCTTTTCATTTGTCAATTCCAGAAGCTGAAGCCTTGCTTTTTCTGCATCATTCTTTGGTCCGTGGATAGTCACCGTGTCATTCTGCTTTGGTCCGGCGGGAAAGTGGATCTCGACTCCACCACAGTCGTCCTGGATCACCCGGATAAGACATCCCTTTGATCCAATCAGTGACGGGTGTAACTTCTGTGGAATTTCGACAGAGATGTCAACAATGTTGCCCTGTTACACAATCAAACATCAGTTAAGCCCCAGAAATTCTCCAACAGAACAACTCTCAATGGCTGCAACGTATCCTCATCCACTGCTGATCACAATTAACAAGAAATGTTTTGCCCACAAGATGAATCACAAAACACAACTAGGAGATGAAAGGACGACTACAACAGGCAAATCCCAATAACATGAAACCAAAAGAGATTTTAACCGACTTCAACAACTGTGTTTCCATATTTAGCCACTATTAAAAAAACCTGTGAAGTGACATTTTCTCCACTAACCATATCTTTGACAACAGCCCCAATCAGCTTTCGGGCTTTCTCAACATTTTCTTTCTTCCCAATTATTACAATTGATTCGCTGTTTCCTTTTAAAATATCCAGCTTTGTCTCAGTGTCCTCAGAAATCTAAAATAACAAAAGGAAAGAAAGTCTCATATATAAAAATTCAAAACCAATAAAATAAAGGCAACAGGCTGGCCATCTCTGTCTGTTTCAGCTTCTTTCACTTGGCTTAAAATAACCATTTCTGCATCAGAGGCAAATTTAAAATCAATTTTCTGATAAAATGCAATTAAGAACATAATCAATAATCTTTTCTGGAACAAATGCTGTCGAATATTTCAAATGTCTTTCCAAACACTTCAAGTGCACTTGTATTAACGAATAACTTGTTAATATTAAAAGCAGACTGCTTAAACAACTTCACCTTTCTCACTTTAACACCTCCCCTTCCCAACAAGTACTTCAAAACATCCGCTCCAGCGCTCACTTCAGCTTTGAAACTGTTCGCCTCCTGAACAAAACAAACACATAAGCAGCCATCTGTCAATACAAAATTCTTCCAAAATTATTCATTGATAACTCTTTACATCAAGATATTAGAGCCATAGTTTTATCATTTCATTCAAACCTTCACTGTTACAATACATTACAAAAGCAAAGCAAGAGGCGGCAAATGACGAGTACAATGAAACGACTATCATGGCCGTACAAAGCTTCCTTAAGTCAAATATTTCAAATCTCATGTTATTCCACATTTTATCACTTTCAATGGAAAAATAACAAAAGAAATCTATCACAGAAAATCTGAGGATAAAATCAGAAGAAGGAAGCTAAATGGAATAAAGGAAGCAAAAGAAACCGAAGAAGAGCTTCTGACCAATTCCTGGACATGAAGTTGCAGATATTTGTAGCACTGGTCGACATCATTTCGCGGTCCACGTAGCACCACAATGTCGCTCTGTTTTGATGCTTCAGGAAATGTGATGTTTACTTCTGGGTATTTCGTCATTATCTCGCGGATTTTGCTGCCCTGAGAACCGATGAGCGTTTTGTGAAAACGTTGATCGATCACAATGTCTCGCGTTTTCTCATTTTCCTAAAATCAAAACTCTCAAATGAGAGAACACGGAACAGAGCAAATGGGACAAAACATTTCACAGATCATTTTGTTCATTTTCACAAAGTAATCTTGCTCATTAGTTTAGCATTAGCACGTGACTCCTTAAAGACCACTGTCACATTTAGCTAATGTACGTGGTCCTATCAACACGACAACACACATAACAAGGAAAATCATGAACCATTTCAAAGCAACATAAGTAAAATATGGCAACCAACCAATTTGTCAATGATGTCGATAAGTTCTAGTTTTGCTTTAGCAACTCCTTTGGGGCTTCCTTCAATCCGGATGATGTTGCTGTTGGAATCTTCCGGTGGAACGCGAATCGACACTCCGGTCTCCTTTCTCACACGACCTAATCACAGAAGTCAATAAACAATGGATCTAAATAACGTCAAAAATCAACGCGATGTCGCTGCTGCTTTTAGATTCAACTTAACTTAGGCAAATATAACAGCAATATAAATTAGTATGACACGAAGAAAGGATGTTTTTTTCTCACAGAATTTACAAGCAGAAAATAAGTCAAACCAAAAAGTCAAATTCTGTGAAAAAAGTCTTAGACTTGCGTCCCGTCCCTCTGGAATATTAGGCGACCCTGGCTGCAATTTTCTCATTGTTTCTGTAGCAGTTATTTTCTTCCGGTGTCGAGTTGCTGGCCCGAAGCCCAACCCTCAGCTCGGAGGACTAGGTTACCATTGCCCACGTTTGCTGTCCGTTTTCAGGGTCCTTGCTAGACCTGCTCACCTCATGTAACGCCCAAGGTGGTACTTCGGTGCTAAATACCTTCACCACTAATGGCACAGCCCTAGCAGGCAATCCCCTACTTGGCCATTCACCCCCACGCCCGGGTGAGGCTGTGGGTTGGATTTGGCGAGGCAAAAAAAGTACTAAGAAACAAAGACTATTGAAAATGGACAGGAGAGACAGTAGATGAGATAGAGAGTCCTCACCTACGGCAGGTGAACGGCGAATATTCTTATGATGTTTGGCGTCAACTTTTAGATCAACAAATGCCATCCGAGCGGTCTAACAACAGATCATCAGAAACCATCAAACCAAAGAGAATTCTCTTTAAAATAACATTTTAAAAATTAAAAATCAATTGCTTAATTCAATAAAGTATCTGACAGTAAATAAGAGAAATACAAGACTCTGCAACACATACTAAGTCATTGGCTTTTGTTTGTATAGCCAGAAGAGCTTTCTCAACTTCTTCAGGAGGTCCCTCCAATATCACTCGGTCATCACAGAACTCAATATGAACCTAACACCAAAACAGAAATTAAATAAAGTTCATCGGTCCAAAAGAACTTTTAAAAGTACACGAAGAAAGCAAACGGCAGACATGGTCATCGGTCAAAATTACAATTAACCCAACATCTGCTTATTATTTATAAGAGTAAAGCCACAGCAGTAAAATGCAGGCCTTGACAAAGCAAAAACACAAACTAGTCTAGATTAATGGCATAAGCCACATGCCTTTGACACCACAGTCCACTGCGACACCCTCTAATTGTATTCGAATACAACATCAAATTTACTTTTTTACTTTAAAGCTCTGACAAATTCAACAGTGGAAACAAAAAATGAAATAGAAGTAATGTTCATGGTGCAGTATGTGACAAAAAAGGCAGCAAGTAATGTCACTGGACATGACAACTGACCTAAAGACACGACGTCAAGTTGTCTATTCAGACTGTCTAAATCCAAGCAATGAAATCATAAACACAAGTTCAGCTGCTCAGTGATATAGAGTAATTATGCTGTAAAGAGTTCATAGCTTATGCTGGGCGTGTGCGATTTACAGAAAATCATGAATCGGCAATAATGAAAATGGATCACAGACAAAATTACAATTAACTCAAAGACAACATCCGCATCAGACAGACTATGAATCACATAGTCAATGACCCTGTCCACCTCACCAGACTCAAAGGACTCAAAGGAGGACTTGAGACCCTGCATCACGCTCAACCTGACGCTGTTGAATGGCTGAGAAAGAAAGGCATTCGCCAGAAGAAGAAGAAATGATAAAATAGATTCAATGATAAGAAGAAAATACACTAAAGAATCAAAAAGAACTGACTTTGGGGAATTCCTGGTTGATTTCCTTGATGCTGGTTCCCTTTGGTCCAATGATGAACCTATGCAGCCATCCAGGGACCTCTAACTCCTGAACAATGATGCTGTTTGCCTACAAAGACAACATCACAGCTCAAGATAATCACACATCAAAGAGTAACTCTCACATAGAATCAAATAAAAGGAGATTCAGAAGTTCTCATAAGAATCATCGTTCGACTGATGAGAGTTCCAGTTGCTTGCCTTTGCATAAACAGAGGTCAGAGCAATTCCCAATTTCTCTGCTTCACCGCGGAGGGTGATCGTCTCGGAAGAACTTTCCAGCGGAGGAACCTCAACGGAGACGCCGGTCGTTGCCAGAATTTCGTTGACGCCAGATCCCCCGCGTCCAATGACGTACTTGTGCTGCGACTTGTGCACTTCGATCGAAACGGAAACACAACTGCGCTTCTGCACAATTAACAGCACCAAAATACACATACCGCACATGGCCATCATACAATCTATCAACGTTAAAATTAATGTCTTGAAAAGCACAACAGCAAATTAACTGAAACAATGAAAAGCCGTGGGAAATGATTTCCAATGGCAAAACCACCTCACCTGGTCAGTTCATGCATTTACCTTTGACTCCAAGATTCTCAGAATCTCCTGCTCTGCCATGTAAACTCCTTCCTTTTCTCCAGAAACAACAATCTCTTCCTTGACACTTGTAAAAGGGGGAACAGCGATTCTTGCTCCAGTTCTTTCTGCCAACTCTTGCACTGCCTGACTATTTGGACCAAGGATAAATGGATGATACATCTTTGGCACAGGAATTCTCACTAAGGCTAGTTTGGCCTAAAATAAATTCAATTCAAACAATTGACACAGATATTTAATGCCTTTATCACAAAAAAAAGTTAATATATCAAAAGAAATTGAGTTCCGCTGTCAAATTAAAGATAACAACTGAAGATAACAAAGTCAACTGTCTTTCGTCACAAACACCTTAGAAAGCAATGTTGCTGTGCCTGTAAATCATACAAAAGACATTCCGTAAAAATAAAATCTACTCCCACAGTCTTCTCATCTAACCCACCAAGCCACACATTTCTTAAGCTCTTTGCCGATAAAATTTCTGCCGTTAGACCAAATTATTCATCTTTTCAATGACACACTTTCCTCCAAATTACAAATTTTAAAACCTCACCAACTTTACGCGAAATAAACAGAACCTTCACCTAGCAAGCAGTGTTTTCTTGACATAAAATATTAATAAGTATGTCACTTTCAATTAAATAAATTCATGTCTTTCGTTATGCAACTGTCTGCTGTAAAGTCAGTCTACTTCCTCTGCCTCTTTGATTTCCCAATCACCAAACACTTTTACATCTCTATGGTTGGTCTTGTCCTCAGGCTGTCTTACTGTCTTCCATCCATTCAGATGAATATCTTGCATACAGATCTGATCTTTTTGGAGACAAACATTTAGTAACATTGACTGGTAGTGCAGTATATTAGACCTGGTGCAATAAAGATTATAATTACTGGGTATCATCATCATCATCATCGTCGTCATCATCATAATCATAATAATCATCATAATCATAATCATCATCATCATTATTAGCATCATCATCATCATCATTTGTTATTGGATAATTGAAGAAAAGACTTTTGTTTCACAGTGAAATACACAATGGTTTCCTGTTAATTTAGGTTTAACCGAAAACAAAACACCGGTTACCTGTTCATCAGAGACCAGCTGAATTTCCTGCCGTGCCTTTTCAATCCCTTCCTTTGTTCCTTGAATCTTGACCATTTCTGAGTTTTCTTCCTGCTTCGGGATGGTTATCTTTGTGGCAGTCTGCAGTTCAAGCTTTGCAAGATGCTTTCCCTGTGGACCCAGAAGATAACGATGGTGGTCCTTTGGAATTCTGACCTCACATGCGAGCTAAAAAAGAAAATCTGTCCACAAGATCAACAGCAAAACTTCAATAAGTTTACTCATTTTAAAAGATGTCGATATGTCACGTACTCAATCAATCAAAGAAACAGTCAGTAATAATAAGATATCACAGAAACAGAAGAAACAGATTGAGATTAAGACACACACACACACACACACACACCAACTCATTTAAAAAGATGTCGATATGTCACGTACTCAAGCAATCAAAGAAACAGTCAGTAATAATAAGATATCACAGAAACAGAAGAATCAGATTGAGATTAAGACACACACACACACACAAAACAGTCCAACACACACACACACACACACACACACACACACTGTCAGTACAAGAATTTCACCTGCGTCTGAAGCAAATGGACGACCATTTTTCGAGCCTTTAGGACTGCGTCTGATTTACCGGTAATTACAACAGTCAGACTCTCATCTCTGGCCAAACTCATCTCAATAGCAACTCCTGCATTTCAGAACATAACAGATTTAGAATTATATCAGCCTATTATGAGAATAATTTCTAAATATGCAATTAATAAATTCATCACTTTCTCTACATTTTGTCAAATGAGGAAAATGCAAAATATGAGGACGGATGTGGACTGACCAGTCTTTGCCATGATGTCCCCACAGATCCTTGCCTGTTCCCTTTCTTTTTCTCCAAATTGAGCTTCAGAAAACTCACGAAACTTTCGCTCTTCAACAGGAACGGAAAATACCTAGAAACAAGATGCACAGTATCATCATCATCATCATCATCATCATCATCATCATCATCATCGTCATCATTATCATCATGGTCCATATTTATTGCAATACCCAAAAGGCCAGAAACAATAGAATGCAAAGAACACAGAATAAAAAGCCTCATAAGCCATGTAATGACGTTTCTATTAAAAGTACTTTTGAACAGGGCAAAAGTTAAAAATATATGATTAATTACAGATTAAGTTAAAAGCTCTGTTGATGTTTGACGAACACAAGACCTGAGTGATGACAGACGGATGTATGGACATGAGGATGTTGCTGTTGGCGTTGTTCCAGGCATTTGTCTTTTGAGACCAAGCGTCTGAAAGTTGGTCCGGCTCAGAGGAAGACGATGGCAACGGAGGAAACGCCTCCGTGTACGTTGGTTCATAGGCCTCATCGTCCACAGTTGCAGCACAATCCAGGTCTTCAAAGCCAGACATTCTACTGTTTACTCTGATGGACTAGCTAACCTGAGTAAAATATAAAAAGACAATAAATCAACAGAGAAAAACAGAAGGCATGTTTTCTTTTAATGCTACTTTAAAACAAGTTTTAATTTCCTGAAACACTTGACCAGTCTTGAGATCAAACACATCAGAGCCGCTGTTTAAATGCCACTTACAAATGATAGCCACTTCAATCACTCTTAATTGAGGCTGGTTCTCCTAACAGAACATAAATGGCAAAGACGATCTAATAATCTTAAACATACTCAGGAAACATCCAATTTAAAATAAGTAATACTGTCGTCGACGATGTCTTCTATACAGGCGCTGCATAAATGTTTTGTTAGGCACTTAATATCATAATTCAACAGTTAAGCCAAATGCTTAGTCGGCCAAAACCGCATCTGGTGAAATTCCGTCGCAGATTTCAATGAATCATCAGCTGAGGATCCAGTCGAACAACTTTCAATGGTCTACTGATCAGATGCAACGGATGGAGGGTGGTCGCAGGGGACGAAGGGGAAGGGTGGTCGCAGGGAGGGGCCCAGGGTCTGAGGCCGTGGGGCTGAAGCCGCGGCTCGTGCATCATCGTCCCGCTTACCAAAATATCAGTCGAAGAACGATTTATTCCGATAAAACTAATCGATTTAAAGATTTAAATTTTAACTGATTTTGACGAAAAATAGTGAAATTCATCAACAGCAAACCACCCAAAGGAACAACGTCAGCAACGAACATTCCCATTGGTTCATCGGATCAACCAATCAGAAAGCTTCATTTCAGCCAAAGAACTATATTTAATCTGTTGAACCACCACAAGCGCGATGATGAAAAGATGACTCCATGTTAATTATCAACGATCAACGATTAAATTTCAACAAAATCACACATAATACCTTAAAACTGAAGCCCAGTCATTTCTGAAAGTAGAAGTTAGAAATGCTTAACTAAGTCTAAATTATACACATTATTAATGAAATCATGAATATTTATTGTCTTTGGTATGCAGCGGAAGAAATGAAGGTTCAGCGTAGGTTGGTTCAACTTGGTTGACCAATGACCAGCTGAAGAGTCTCAATGCAGAACCTTGCTTAGTGACTTGCACAGTTAGCCTACTGTGTCCTTGGAATGTATTCGATTAATTTTCAGCTACACGCATGATGTTAGCCCTAGCTTGGCCTTGCAATGGTCTTGTCCTTATAAGGACTTCCTGCTGAACATATATCCAATATTACAGGCTAAGCTTACATTAAGTAATTAATAGTTACATAGAGCTCACTTCAGTAATCAAAACTTGTCTGCTTTAGAACACTACAGTAATAACACCTCAGCCTCCTCGACCCACACTCAGTGGCGGCTCCACCGGGGGGCCAGGGGGCCCTGTGCCCCCCTATTGAGTCCCTGCCCCCCCCCAGTACCCCCCCAGTTGGGACCCTATATTTAATGCTACATACATTAAACAACAAATGGTTGCCCCCATGATTAGAAGTTGCCACCCCAACGCTCCCCCCACTTGCCAAATCCTAGAGCCGCCACTGCCCACACTGTCATCACTCTTTCACGCCCGCTGAATCAGTCATCCATGAAAATCTGCAACCGTGCCTTTCCATACGCCGCATCTGAACTTTCACTTCTTTAGACACTGCCAAACAATAAAATCTGAATCAATTTCATCCCTGCAAAAGTCTTCAGATCTAAACCTAAATCCTTAAGTTCCTTTTCTCAAAATCATATTTCCTCCATAGCTATAACAATTAGCCTCGATCTCTTCCATTCGGATATATTGACCACTTCCTGGCTGATCCAGCTTTAGGGGGGGCGCTGTAGGGTCATATAGGCAATAGCTCTTGGCTTAATTCGTAGCCTCATGGCCATATTAATGTGGCAGGGTCAATTAAATATGATTTTCAATGCGCTTTTACCATCATGAGCGGCAGACGACTTCAACCACAGACCAAAGAGACTCAATTACAATGGAGAATCACAAAGACATTGCACGAGGATTTCCTAATCCATTCCCTCGGAAGACATCTTCAACGCCGCGCGCATCTAACCACCCATTTAACATTTGACCAGTGGCGAAGAACGTCGAACGCGCGGGGAGAAAGAAGCACCGTCGTCGTCGTCGTCGTCGTCGTCGTCGTCTTTTGCTCGTTGTTATCGAATGCGAATGAAGATTGAATAATTCTGTCACGACTCATGACAGAAAAACTAAACGCAGGACGAGCGATGTCCAAGCAATACAACAATAAGCAAACGAAGCAGCAAATATGAGACTATCTGTTGCAGGACCACACTATAATTGCATACGCGGGAAGACAATGAAACAAGGTCAACACTTTTGCTAACAGAAGTGCGGTCATTACAATAGATGCAAACATTGTACGGTTGCAATATCTATTTGTCAATTAACGTTAACTTAACATTTCATGCGCTGAATGACAACGAAAGCTGTCTTTAAAAGATTATGGATCAAAGGACAAGACCCATTTCTCATCAGGCATTGACCCACGAACCATTGGCATCTCTGATACACGTGTGTCTAAAGGGCTCCTAATGCTCAGTGGCGTAACTATAGGGGCGGCGGGGGCACGGAACAGAAGAGGGGCGCTAGGTTGGTGATAACCCTAACCCTAGAAATGATGTGGTGAGGACCTTTTTTTTAAGGGTTACGATAAAAATTTTTAATTTCGCATTGCGTAGTGGTCTTTCTGTTGGAAGGCTTTAAATTCCACTGCATTGAATCGAATGCATCTATAACCACCTGTCATTTACTATAAGCGCGGTCAAAAGACAAGACAACCAGACGAACGTCAGACACTGCAGACGATCAGCTGTCCTTGGAACTAAGATGGCGTCGGATGCTAAGGCCAGTCATTGATAATTCTGTAGAAGCGAATGACCATTTATTCTTCCCTGCGTTTATCTACGAGGAAACAAAGCATCAGCTCCAGCCCCTCCTCCCCCACCGTCCCCCACTCCTCTCTGTCTACTCCTCTCTATACTATGGCCGTCGTCTCAGGCAGTTTGCGTCTTAGTTTTCCTATTTTACCAATCGATTAATCATCGATGCCCCGGGCGCCGAGGTGGGAGGGGCCAAAAATTGGGTATATATGGGTAAGTGAAATGCATAATAAAGAAACATGTGCGACGACCTTTTTTGCTCGTCAGCACTGTTGGGGGCGCCAACGGTACACTTTGCCCCCGGGCACCGGATACCCTCGCTACGCCTCTGCATGGTTCGCTTCTGATTGGCAGCAGAATGTACTCTCGTGAAATTCCTTCAACGTAACCAATAGCAATAATCTCTCACAACCGCCGACGAAATATTGCAGAAAATATTGCAGCGGTGACGCCTTCTGAGTGTCTTTGTCTATGGCCGCTGCTAAAAGCTCTTCTCTCTTGCCACAATGTAGACTCTGTTGCCAAGAACAGTGTAACTTTGCCTCAGAGACATTCTCCTCAGAGCTGCGAACAGGACTCTTGGCGCGAGCGTCTCTGCCACGGCGTCTACAGAAGCGCTCATCCACAGTCTGTCGATCATCAGAATGACTTCTCTGTTGGCGGAAATTCTGTTGATTTCGTCCGAAAAGAGAGCGATTAGGAGATTGTACAACAAGACCCCGACGATGAAGACGAAAAAGACAGCGGACACTTCGAGAAGAGGAGAAAAGTCGGACCTTAGCACTGCACTTCGAATGTCGAGTATGTTGAGAAAAACGAGAAAAATGGAATTGAAACTGGAGGCTAAATCAGAAAACTGAGACGCGCACCCACCGACGAACGTATCGCTCATAAGGAGGAAGAAAAGACGCAAAAAGACAACAGATAAACCGCCGAAGAGAAGAGAATAGGCCACCAACATGTTGACCATTCGCCGCTGATAGACCATCCAATGTCCAATGGACTCGAAGATCTCCAGGTGATACAACAGCGAAAGGACGATGACCAGCGTCTGCAGGGCATGCATCCAGCCGAGCAGGAACTCATTCGACGCGGTCGGGTGATTGTAGATGTTAATCTCAACGACGACCATTATGGCAAACGCAAAACCAGACAGACGCGAACAATGGAAGGAAACGTCAAAGACGAAGCTCTTCAGGCGCCCTCTCTGATCCACCAACAACGACCTCATCAGCCGAGAATCCTTCAGATGCACGCACCACAGACCAACGTCACAGATGACGACGACGACCGAATGCAGCGTCAGATACGTCTCCAGACAACGCTTCACAGAAGACGACAGCGTCACCAGGTACTCGTCACAGGCCCCGACGCCCCGGCGCCCCCGGTGCCATTGTGCGCTTCAGCAGCAGCAGCAGCAGCAGCAGGGCTGCTACTGTGAATTAGCATTCTGTAGCGCTTAATGCCGCTGGTCTGACTGAACTGATAGAGGCAGAAGAGGGAGCAGTGGAACAGACTGAGGAGAAACGAAGTCAAAGTCAGTCGACGATTGACGACGACGGAGCGTCGACTCCATTGCGAAAACAGGGAATCGGCGAAGAGGCGTCTGGTGGAGACGCTCGACAGATGTCTCTCCTCCAACAGAGCAAGGAGAGTGACGGGCGAACGAAGACTCGGACGCTTTGCGGCGATGTCTTCGGTCTCGTAATCGGTTATGTCGTACCAGACGTATCTTGTGATGCCAACGATGTCTTCTCTCGCTCGGTAAATTCCAGGTGTGTTAAATATGGCGGTCATCAGTTTAAAGGTTCCCTGTTCGGCTGCCAGTTCCACCGGTCTCAGCTTCTTCTCGTCTTCCATTCGCAGAAGATCGCAAAACGTCTTTGCTGGAATCATTCGACGCAGGCGGTCGAAGGTCTTCACGACCTCATCTTCGTTTTCTGGTTGAAGAAAAGCGATGATTACGACGCAGTGGACGACATTCCAGCCTCCAGTCCTCTCCACCTGGAAAACGTCAACCGATCCGCTGGACAGCATCGCTCCGATGGTCTCCGTCGATCCATGCACTGCTGCGAGCGTCAGCGGCCGACGAAAGACCGGCAGAGTCCCGCTCCTCATCAGAGAATTAGGACCCGACCAGCAGCACCAGCAGCTGCTCCTCCTCAGCAGAGGAGCAACGTCCCGTTGAACGAAAGTTCCGTTCAACAGTTTCGATCGCTGGTCGCTTTCGTCCAGAATTCTGGAAATCCTCGAACGATCGTTACCTCTGATGGCGTCCACCCACCACTCGTATTCCGGCAACGACAATAAATCGCCCTCGCTGCACAAGGCGGCGGCTGCTGCTGTTGTATGTTCAACATTCGCCATCGCCAGTGCTAGCTGATCGCCAACTGAAGGATTAACTCACAATTCAACACAACAGCTTCTGCTTCGCTTAACTCGGAATCATCGCTCTCCTGCAACTGCTCCGCTTCAAATGGCGCCTATAGGTTGAAATAAACAGGGGCCTACGCAAGTTAACATTATTCTAAGCTTACCTGTCGCTGCCATGAAAATCGTTAATAGACCAAACACACTTCCATTAACGAAAATCGTTGTTTTGTGTGTGTGTGTGTGTGTGTGCGTGCAAATGACTGCCGACAGTTTCCTTTAAACGCTAATTCAGATCGACGCCGGGCATCATATATTATTATGCCATAGCATTAGGTAGACTATCTGTTCTGTTAGCCCAGCGGTCCGCAAACTTTTTCACGAAGGGCCAAGATTTTCTCCAATTTTCTGGTACTAGGTCAATGGTAGGTCATATTTAACAGATGCCGTAATTGTGAAAATTAGTGTCATCTATCAGTCATAGGCCCGAGGGAAATGCAACTCATTTAGAAGCGCATATCGTAGGCTTCGTAGCCTAGATGAAATACTATTAAAGACGTGAAGGTCACTCATATTAAGACATTCTGAACGACTGAACCGGTTTTAACCAATTCGTCCTTTCAATATTCATTGATCAGGCTTTGAAGTCCAGTTTATTAATGGTATCGGGTGATTGAGGGCGCGGCAGGCTTTTCCTCCCCGTGTTTTTCTACCGATGAGTCATTCAGAGCCTCTATTCAGTATCACCACTGGGTCATCCGGTCAACATCTCAGTCCGAATGCATTTCCCAAATCCTCCTCAGTCTCTACTAAACGGTAATATTGATAATGTTACCATAACTAATATGCCAATATGCTGTCAATACAGTATTCGTCTAACCTCTGTAACTATAACCACGCCGCAATATAGGCCTACTGAATGCTGAGAACAAAATCCTCAATTAATAAACGACAATTAGCTTCAATCAGTGTTTTATTCAGGCCTGTTAGGAGGAGATTCCTCAACCACAAAAATCCCCCCAAATCCAAGCACTGACACAAACTTCTGCATTGAACTGTCACAAGTCACCCCCTCCCCCCCAAGGGCCAAGGCATGAAGTCTGTATGAAACACTGGCTCCAATTAGCTCAGCGTTCATCAGAGCAGCAAAGGCAACAGAAAGTCCATCTTTAAACAGTACATCACCTGCCCTTTTACGTATCACAGTAAAAAGTCCGATGATTTCTGGATTCTACATTCTACAATTAGGAGTTTAACTTAGCCTTAAATAAATTGATTGCATGACAATCAAAACTCAGAGTATGTTAAAAATTCATCAACTCACAGAAAACAAAAAAGCTGCAACAAAATCTCACAACAGACAAAGGGAAAAACAATTAAATCAAATTTGCTCACATTGGCAACAGAAAAGACAAATTTCTGACTGTATGAGCAATTTAAGGAAGTCAATACTTGACCCAGTGTGTGTGTGTGTGTGTGTGTGTGTGTGTGTGTGTAAATAGGAGAGAAAAGCCAAATTACTCATCAAAGACTTTGCCTGACGTCCACTGGAGATGGGTAGGCCTATCTGTAAAACACTCAACACTGTTTTTTTACTACACTTAAATTACATGTCAAAAGCTATATTTACAACACTGTAATAATTCAGAATATTAACACAATTCACTCTGCAATGTCAATTGGACGGATAGCAAAATAAAATGTCAACCACCCAAAAATAATGAACGAAATATAATGGAATGTTGAATTCAACAATAACTGCCTATATATATATATATATATATATATATATATATATATATATATATATATATATATATATATATATATATATATATATATATATATATATAGCTTAATTTCACTGCATAGCTGTTTTTCATAGCTGTATTTCACTGCATAGCTGTATTTGCAACACCATTTGATAAAGTTCTGTATTTTCTTCCACATTCTGTCAGTCTGTTGTGTTCAGATTCTTGTCATTGAGACTTGTTGACGTTGTACAAGGGTTTTGATGCAGAGGGTTTCAAGCTGAGTCGGATGGTGTCAGTGGATGGGCGCTTTTGCAACTCTCTTCAATTATAGCATAGCATCAAATACCACCGCCACCAAACAGATTGATTACACAATTGTCTAACTAAACGAGTATTTTGCCCGCACCCTATGATGAAAAAAGACAACCAAATAGAACATAAATGTGGAGAAAGACGACGTAGATCAGCAGAAGATATTTCAAGTGAAATCTCTTGAGACGTGAAAACTTTGAAATGTTGATTACTCTGTTGAATACAGAAAAATTATACAAATTAACAGGCAATCAAAGACACAAACACGTAGAAATACAAGAACAATTTATCTTCATGCTTCTGCAAAAAGTATCTTAGAATGCAAAATACACTTTACTTATATTCAAGCCTTTGCAGTGTTGTCAGTATTTGAAAAGCCAGTGAGTGAGGGTCAATTATGGCAAACACCAACCATGGATTGCAGAGGTTGATGGACTCTCTCTCAGCGAAACATCAAAGGCTTACGAAATGAAAACCAATTTAAAGAAGACAAAGGCAATGAAAATCAGCAGACATGGTGGAGAAATGAAAATAATCACAAACCCTGAATCGCAAAGAGAGCTTTGAAGAGAGCTTTTAAACCAAAGGAAATAACTTAGGACTTCACGACCTAAAATAAAATTAATAAGACAGACTGTTACCAACAAAAGGCTTTCTTCTTAGCCATTGATTTTAGTTAAAACAAAATTCAAGGATCTGATAAGAAGTAGGAATGGACACAATCACACTGAATAAATACTCCTGAACCCTCTCTTATGCAGCAAGTGAGAGAAAATTAGCATGGATTTAAACAGCGACCAATGCAAAATCCAACTTACTCAAAGTTACTTTAGGTCGAAGGCTTTTAACTCTCTGTTCATCATCCTCAAAGCCGTTTAACCTAATCAAATGCTAAAACATTCACAGTTAATCATCTTGATTATATTCAATAACTGGACACCATAGATTGCACAACATGAAGTATTTGATGCTTAAAGGCTTCATATGTCAACACTGGAAAAGGACAAAGCAATGTCCTTGCACAATTTCATTTACAGAATCACAGCCGCTTGTTTATTTCACAAAACTCAAGACCATCACCAGAATCAAACGTCACAATGAGACTGCAATTCCATTTCCAAATACTTTCTTACATCCGTTGTTTTGACCTTTGCCATCTTACCTTTAAATGCATATTCATATTGCCAAATGACATCTGCCTAATACACGTTCACGAGGGAAAGCACAACTACCAATGCACTTTCAATCATACAACATTTGCTTTTACTTTAAGAGACTAAAACACTCAACGAGAACAGATCAAAATCTTCTCATGAAATGATACGTGTCAAATTTTAACCAAAATCCTATTTAATTGACATAAAATAACATGGTCAATTATTTTGAGCATTAGAAATGATAGCATGGCACCTGATACCTCGTCATTGATTGCAAGATGAATGTCGTGCTGTTGAATTAGTCTTTCCTCTTGCTCATGTTGCCTGCGTTGCTCTTCGTCTAGAGGTCGCTCCAACTCAGTGTGCACTTCTTCTTCTGAATGAAGACATTGAATGTCCTTTGATCCTTCAAATCCAGAATCATGATCACTGCTGATCAAAACAAAATACTGCAAATTCAAGATGTTCATAATTACATTTAGCTCTAATGTAAAGTAAATCAGTAAAACACAAGAGAAGAAATCATCCCTAAACTTCTATAGTCAAACTGTTTGTAAACTCTATGCTTTTTGCAATGTTCACTACACCGGTAATAGCAAAGTCTCAAAAGGAAATTCCGAAATCAAATGTGAAAGGTGATTTACATTTCAAGATAGACGACAGAATACAGTGAGGAACTTAAGGAATGCAAGAGACACAAACCACGCAGACACATGAATCTGTGTGTATTCAAACTGGTGCCATCTGGAGTTCAACTGTGACACCAATTCTTCTTCACTGTGATGGTCGTCCATTTTATCAACAACTTTGTTGCTCTCATCATCCTATAAAAATATAAAATCCACAGTTGCATTAGATCAATAATTTGCAAAGACAGATATGCAAAGACTCTGATTTGAAGGTCAACATCTGGCAGCCCAGACACACACACACACACACACACACACACACACACACACACACACACACACACACACACACACACACACACACACACACACACACATGCAACTGCTATTAAAGCATCCCAACATTCATTAATTGCTCCATGCATGCCACAATAAAAACATTGCTACATTTCGGTTGAAATTGTACAACAAATTCCTAAGTAAAACTCTGGCTCAGGAGAATAACAAACTCAGATTTTGCCTAAATGCAAATGCAGATGAAGAAAGCATGCAAAAATAACTGACTACATTACCCTATGACAATCTTATTAATATAAAACCGATAAACTGCTTAAAGATTTATAACAAAATATAATTATTGACAGCCAATGACTGATCAGACAATTCTGACAGTCCTGTCCCTTTTCATCGATAACCAAGATCTTTCCAGAACAACAATTCAGAATAAAAAACATTAAGAAATCTTGAAACAATCTTATACAGCTCACCTGAGCACCATTGTATTCCCATTCAGAAGCATTGAATCTGTGCTTTGACGTATGATGTTTCTCTTTTGAGGTGTCAAGCGATCGCCGTTCCATTCTAAGAATCTTTGTTTCCTCCAAAAGAATTTGATTTTCTGCTTTGACAGCAGAAAGTTCACTCTGCAGACCATCAACAAGAGCTTTGTAGGAAGTTGAAGCCTCAACATCAGAACTGCTGTCTTTGGTTGGTTCACCTCCAACATTCAAATCCAACAAACAACCGTGAGGATCTGCAGGCGGCACTGCTGACCCACTCAAACTGCCATCCTCAACATCTGGCCTTAAGCTTATTTGGCATCTCTCCAGTTCGTTTTCTAGATCTTTAATCTGTTTTATATAAGAATTTGTTAAAAGTTCGTTCTGCCTTGTTACTACTTCATACTCTTCCTTTAACTTCTTTGTTTCCGCTGAACTTTTTTCAGCAGCTTCAAGTTTCTTCATCAGCTCCGATTTCTCACTCTGCATCTTGAAAAGTTGGCTCCTCAGCTCTTCCAGGTCAACCTCCATTTCCTCCAGCTCTTGAACTTTCCAGGTCAGGCCATCAACTTCCTCTGACAGTGTCACTTTTCCAGCCTCTGCCGCTTGCAGTTGGTCAGTGAGCATTGCAACCGAGTGAGACGCCTTCTTCAGCTCATCTTCAACATCTTCAAAGGTCGCCAAGTGCTCTTTCAGCTCAACTGCCTCCTTTTCAAGCGCTGCTTTGTCAGACTTCAACTGAATAATGTCCCTTTCAAGAGCATCATTGTCTGCTTTCTTTTCTTCCAAAAGCAACACTAGCTCCTTATTTTCCTCCAATGTGCTCACAATTTGCTCGGCGTTTTTGTCGCATGAAATGTTCTGCACATTCTTTTCTTCCTGAAGATTTCTATTTTGTTCAGTAATTTCTTTTAACTGAATTTCCATTTCTGCAATGATGGCACTCATACGACTTTTCTCCAGATCTAAAGTCTGTTCTAAAATGCAGTTTTCAGATTCAATTCTTTTTAAATCTTCAGCAAATTTTCTTTCATTCACAGCGAAGTCGGCATTCATCTGCTCCAATGATCGCTCTAAATTCAGCTTTTCAGCTTTTACTGTCTCAAGTTCTTCATGAAGAGCTGCTTCAATCTCCGTTGCTTTTTCCTTCTCAGTCTGCAAAGTCATTTCCAAAGCAGACTTCTCTGTGGCGATCTGTTTCAACTGTTCAATGATCTTCTCCAATGAATTCTTTTCAAGTGTTAAATTGACCAAAGAAGATTCCAGAACATCCTTCTCGAATTTCACAGCCTCAATATCTCTAAGCAGATCGTTACACACGGTTACTTTCTCTGTCTCCAGTTGATAAATCCTTTCTTCAAGGCTTGTGTTCTGCTGTTTCTGCTCAATAAGATCTTTCTGGACAATTCCAAATTTTAATATTTCTGATTTTCTTAACATTTCTCCATCGTGCATTTGGTCAGTCATCAACTTCAACTCCAATCTCAGACAAGCATTTTCACTTTCCAATGAGTCCACCTTCACTTGAAAGTTCTTACCATCAATCGCCAATTGACTCTTCAATTTATCTAGCTCAAGACTCAGTCGAGCCTCATCCTCACTTCTTCCGTTCATTTCTTTCAGCTGCTGTTGCAGTTCATCGTTCTTCTCCTTGAATTGCTTTAACTTGATGAGCATTTTATCTTTTGTATTTTTAAATTGCTGTATTTGACTATCTCGCTCCTGTAAAGTGACTTTAAACCATTCACGTTCTGCATCCTTCACTTCTTCCTTCTGTCTCAACTTCTCCATTTCCAACTGAATGGTCTCAACACAATCTTCCCTTTCACAAATTTGCTTAGCCTCGTCTGGTAATACCACACGGTCTTCAAAACTCTTCCCATCATAACCGAGTGACTTCACCTCCCTCTCCTCCCTTGGGCCTTCAAGGTCACTGACCTGTGGTTCTTGACTGGTTTCTTGTATTTGTTTTGCTTCAACTTTCTTCTCAGGAACATCGACGTGAACACAACTCAACTGGGACTTAAGGTGCACAATTTCTTCCATCTGTTGAGTAAGAGTCCTTCTCAATTCATCCACCTCTTCATTGAGTGCATCCTTTTCCTGTTTATGTTTTGCCGATAATGTCTTCAGCTTTGAAAGTGATTTTTCCTTCAGCTTTCTAAACTTGACACATTCCATGTCCAGTTTCTTTTCAGTCTCCTCAAGTGCTGTTGACTTCTGGTTTAATGCTTCTTCACAGCTGGACGCAGTCATTTCAAGAGTCTCTGATTTTACAAGTTTTTCTGAGAGATTATCATTAGTTGACATTAAACGAGCTATATCTTCTCTTAATCTGTTCAGTTCCATCTCTTTTGTTGTCTTATCTTGAGTCAATTCTTCATTGTAAGCATTTGCCTGAGACAGTTTCTCAGCCATTTCTTTCAGTCTCAGTGCAATCTCTCTCTTACTGTCTTCAATGATCTCTAGAGTTTCAGAATTCTCAGAAACAACATTCCGTAATTTCTCTATTTCCAATTCGCTCTTGGTCAATTTCTTTTCAAGCTCTTCTGAATGGAGATCCTGCTCACTCTGATATCGTTCTAAATCCAAACAAATACTTTTCATTTGACGCAGTTCCTCCTCTTTCTCAGAAAGCTCATTTCCTATTTCCCTTTGAATACTAGATTCTGTTAGCTTTTCATTTACTAGCAGCATATTCTGATTTCTTAATTGCAACATTTCATTGTTCATTTCACCAAATTCTCTTTCCAATTTCTCAAAGTGAGAACATTTTTCTTCAAAATGCAATTGACAGACTGATAAATTTTCCTGTGTTGATTTCAAAATCAATTCAAGTTTCTGATTTTTGTCGCAAAGGCAAATGACCTCATCGTCCTGAATGGCTAATCTCTGGTTGTCTGAAAGCTTCACTTCCTCCAACTGTTTCTGAAGCAAATCGTATTCAACAGTTCTATTTTCAAGTGCAGCAAAAAGCTCAACTAACCGGCTCTTGAGAATATTTATCTCAAGAATGTCGTTTTGAGACAACTCAGTTAGTTCAGTTGATTTGATGAGTTGTTGCTCATCCAACGCTGCTCCTGCATTTCCAGACCCCATCTCTTGCATCTCCTGTGGAATCCCTTTGGTGCTTTCCATTTCGTCCTCGGTTCTTGTTAATTCAGATAAATTTTCCTGCAGAATTTTATTTGCATTTCCAGCAAATTGTGACTGATCTTCAGCTTTTCTTAAATGATCTTGATAAGATATTTCTGACTGCTTTTGATATAAAAGCTCTTTCACTTCTTCTGGAAGACAAGATTCTTCACTAAGTTCCTCCTTCATTTCTTGATTCTCAGAATATTTAAAATCAACAGATTTACTCGGGTCACTGAATCTCTTTTCATACTCAGTCAAGCAACTTTTGACAGATTCAAGCTCACTTCTGTTCTGCAGCAGTTCTGATTGCAGACTATCAATCAAGTCATTCAATTTCATCAAACTGTCATCCTTCCCTTCAACTACTCGCCTCAGTTTTTCAAGTTCATCATCTTTCTCTGTCAACTCTGAATTCTTCAACTTTAGAATATCGTTAATTTGTAAAAGACGTCTGTCAAAATTTCTCTTCAAGCTTTCAAGAGAACAGCTCATCTCTTCGTCATCTGCACAAGAAATAGATTCAGAAGTTTGAAATGCCTGAGTAAGACTTTCTGAAGATCTATCAATCTTCTCCGAGATGCAAAAAGAGTCAACGTAGATGTTCTCTTTCTCTGGTAAATCTGAATTTTTATTAACAGAAATGTCATTCTGTGGTGTCAGTTCATCGGATTTCTTTTCATCATTAATCAGTGACTTTTGCAAATTGCAGACGTCATTTTCTCCCATCCTGATTTCACTTGCAGATGCCATTGTAAATTCAGAGACAGATTTCTTAATCTTATCAGAATTCTTCAAAAGACTCGTTTCTACCCTGTTTTCTAAGACCAGCGGTTCTCTTTCAGCAAAACTGACCTTCATGTTCTCAATTTCCTCAGATTTCTGCAAAAAATCAGCTTGATATTCATCAACTAAACACTTCAAATTTGAAGATTCTTTGTCATTTTCTTTCATATCAAAGCTTCCATCCTCATCTGCAGATTTCATTTTGGCTGGAACAGAATTCTTTGCAAGTAATTCAGAGTTTTTAGCTGCAATGCATTCATTCAATTCCACTATTTTATTATCACTTTCCCTCAATTTTCTACCCATTGCTTCCAATTTAACTTTTACAACTCTCTTGAGCTTGCTCATATCCTCATTCAACTTCAGTAATGCAAACTCTTTGTCCTCGATAGAGACCTGACAATGGACGAGTTGCTCACCCCGATGACATAATTCAGACTCCATTTGGCTCAAGAGTACATTCAAACGATCAAGTTCTTCATTCTTTTCTAATTCCTTAGCACCAAAAGAAAGTCTCTGCTGATGAATTTCTTCAATCATTCTTAGCAATTCAGATTCCTTCTCCTCTAAGGAAATTCCCAATAGGGAAAGTTTTTCAGACTTCTTCAATAACTCAGAATCCTTCCCTTCTAGAGACTTTCTTAATTGGTCAAGTTCTTCGACCTTCTGTAGTAATTCAGAATCCTTCCCTTCTAAAGACTTTCTTAATTGGTCAAGTTCTTCGACCTTCTGTAGTAATTCAGAATCCTTCCCTTCTAAAGACTTTCTTAATTGGTCAAGTTCTTCGACCTTCTGTAGTAATTCAGAATCCTTCCCTTCTAAAGACTTTCTTAATTGGTCAAGTTCAGTAATTCAGAATCATTCCCTTCTAAAGACTTTCTTAATTGGTCAAGTTCTTGACCTTCTGTAGTAAAGAATCCTTCCCTTCTAGAGACTTTCTTAATTGGTCAAGTTCTTCTGCCTTCTGTAGTAATTCAGAATCCTTCCTTCTAGAGACTTTCTTAAAAGACTTTCTTAATTGGAATCATTCCCTTCTAGAGACTTTCTTTCAAGTTCTTGACCTTCTGTAGTAATTCAGAATCATTCCCTTCTAGAGACTTTCTTAATTGGTCAAGTTCTTCGACCTTCTGTAGTAATTCAGAATCCTTCCCTTCTAAAGACTTTTTTAATTGGTCAAGTTCTTCTGCCTTCTGCAGTAATTCAGAATCCTTCCCTTCTAGAGACTTTCTTAATTGGTCAAGTTCTTCGACCTTCTGTAGTAATTCAGAATCCTTCCCTTCTAGAGACTTTCTTAATTGGTCAAGTTCTTCTGCCTTCTGTAGTAATTCAGAATCATTCCCTTCTACAGACTTTCTTAATTGGTCAAGTTCTTCTGCCTTCTGTAGTAATTCAGAATCATTCCCTTCTACAGACTTTCTTAATTGGTCAAGTTCTTCTGCCTTCTGTAGTAATTCAGAATTCTTCTGATCTAAGGAACTTCTCAGTTTGTCAAGTTCTTGAGCCTTCTCATCAGATGAAATCTTCAGTTTGTCAAGATCCTCAATTTTCTGTAACAATTTGTATTCTTTTTCCTGTAAAGCAAGGTTCAAGTGCTTAAATTCTTTACTCATTTGTAATATCTTTTCCTCGTGTGAAAGTGAAAGATGATCAAGTTCTGCAGTCTTCTGTTTTAGTTTTGAATCCTTCTCTTCCAAGCAAAGTTTCACATTGCCAAGGTCTTCATTCTTCAGTAATAATTCAGATTCTTTCTCTTCTAGAAATTTCTTCATCAGGCTGATTTCTTCATTTTTATCGAGCATCTCTGAATTCGTTGACGTGTAGGATTTTTTTAAAAAAGCTAATTTTTCAGTAGCTTTTGTCAACTGCATTTCCTTTTCTGTTTGTCTTTCATTCATTTCATCAAATTTTAGTTTAATCTGATTGTACGCCTCAGTAGCTGAAATTTGCTTTCCTTTTAAGGCCTTCAATGCACTTCTTAATTTCTTTATTTCTTCTTCATTTTTTAAACTGCATGATGTTTGGTCATCAGTAATGCATCTTAGATTTTTATTTCTTCATTTTTGCTTAAAACTTCTGAGTTACTTTCCTCCAAAGAAAGCATCAATTCTCTATTTTCCTCACTGAGCTTTAGCAATTGATTATCTTTTTCAAGTAGCTCATTAGTTCTCAATTCCAGAATAATCTTCATTTCATCAAATTCTGTACAATTTAAGTCTAATTGAGCATCCTTTTCCTTGAGAGCATTAACCATCAGAGCACATTCACAGTCTTTCTTCTGTAAAACTGATTCAGTTTCCTCCAACAGATTGCTAGCCTCTTGAAACTCTTGCACAGCATTTTGCAATTGAAGTTGCACTTTGTTCACTTCATCGACCTTCTGCGTAATTTCTTCTTTGCTTGCAGCCAATTCAGAATCTTTTCTTGCAACAACTTCTTGCAGACCATTAACTAGATTTCTGTTCTCATTCAGGTCTAAATTCATATTCTGCAATTGTTCTTCCAAAGATTTCAAAGCACTTGTTAGTTCCTTTGTATCTTCTTCCTTTTTTAACAAATCTGACTGCTTTTGTTGGAAACTATAGCTTAATTCTTCTAATTGGTTAGCCATTGATGCTAGTTTTTTGCAATTTTCTTCATTAGTTAACTTCAGATCCATTATTTCTTTATCCTTAGTGCACAGTTGGGATTCAAATTCATCCCACTTTTTCCTCATTTCTTGTATTTCATCATCCCTTTGAACTAATGCTGTCTCCTTTTCTACTAGAGCAACCTTAATGTCAGATAGCTTAGCAGCCTGCTGTGAAAACGCAGCTTCCTTTTCTTCTAAGCTCATCTTCAGACCATTGAGCACCTTGTGTTTTTCTTTTACTTCTAAATCTTTTTGTTCCAGAGTTGTTTTAAGATTTGTCAAATCTTCATCTCTCTGCATCATGGCTTCCTCTAAATGACAGGCTCTTTCCTTAATGTTACCCAGTTCGGTCTCACTCTGTGAGATCACTGATTCTTTTTGACACAGAGCGGTCTTGATAATATCCATTTCTTTTCTGTTCTGAGACAGCGTTAAATTCGCTTCTGTCAGAGCTGTCTCAAGAGCATTCGTGTCTTCAATCTTCTGCGACAATGCAGCTTCATTCTGCTTCAGAAGAGCCTCGATATTATCCACTTCTGCAAGTTTTTGTGACAATTTTATTTTTATTTCTTCTAAAGCTGCCTTAAGAATAACTAGCTCTTCATCTTTTCCTGACACTTTCATTTCATTTTCAATCAAAGCTGCTTTATGATAATCCCCTTCCTGCAAATACACAGCTTCCTTTTCGTGCAACTTTACCTTTAGACTGTTCAGTTCGTCGTCTTTTTGTAATACCGCCATTTTCATTTCTTCTAAAGTTGCCTTAAGTCTGTTAATCTCTTCATCTTTTGGAATTTTTCTAAATTCGATTGTTCTGCAACTTCCTTGAAGTTTTCCATTTTGTCAGCTTTACTTAGCAAAGCAGATTCTTCCTGCTTCAGAAGATTTTCTAAAGCACTATTTTTTTCCAGGAGCAATTTGTCTTTTTCTTCACAAAGTCTCTCTAAGCAAATGATTTCTTCTGCTTTCTTTTGTGCCATCAAAGATCTTTCTTCCATCAAAACTTTGCATTCATCTGCTTCCTGCTTATATTTGAGCAGCTCAGCTTCCCTGTCCTCAAATAATCTTTGGTATTCGAGTAACTGCTGTTCGATTCCTGCTAAAGACTCTGAGTTAGTCCTCAACTGCTCCTCCAGCTGCAGTCTTTCTTCATCTTTCTCCAAGCAAATAATTCTTAAATCATGCAGTTTTTGGTCATATGCTGCTTCACATAAAGAATTTTGGTTTACAAGATGACTTTCTTTTTCATCGCACAAATCTTTCAGCTTCAAAACATCGCCCTTAATCTGAAGTAGTTCTGTCTCTTTGGAATCAATTGCCTCATTCAGTTGATCAATCAGTCTGCATTTCTCTTTCATTGCTTCATTAGTTCTCTGTAGTTCTGCCGTCTTAACAACGATGTCCATTTTTTTATTTTCAACATTTTCATTCTGCTCCTGCACCATCTCCTCCGATTTCTTTAGCAGCAACCTTAATCTGTTAATTTCTTCTTCTTTCAACCAATTTTTTCGCTTCTCTTCTTCCAAATATTGGTCTGTGTCGTGCAACATCCTCTCCTTCTCTTTGATATTTAATTGTAATTCGTTTGCAGTCAATTCAAGTGCTGATAAAACTGCCTCTTTCTGTTGAAGAAGAGTCTCGTTTTCAATAGATTTCTTTTCCATAATGTGCTTCAACGTCTGAATTTCATCTTCCTTGATAACCAGCACGGACTGACTTTGAGCAACGATTTCTTCAAGAGTGCTGAGGCGCTCTTTCTGTTCTCTGATGATAATTTCAGAAGCCTTAAACCAGTCTTTAATCTTCTGAAGTCGGTTTTCACCAGAATTTATAGCAACCATGTTCTCTGAAAAAGTTTCTTTTTCCATTTCTTTATATCTCAACATTTCTTTCAATTCATCATGACTTTCCTCAAGCTGTACAATGTCTTCAAAACTATGATAAATCTCAGTATATAAGGCAATTAAATTTGACTCAGTCTTTGAAATAAGTATGTCCTTTTCTGTAATTTGAGGTGCCACTTCATCAAGTACTTCACCATGTCTTTGAAAATTGCAACTTAAATTTTCATTCTCCTGAATTTTCTCAATTGCTGAATGCTGAGAAACTTCAGTCGGGTGATCACAACTGTCACGTACCTTCTCAGCATTTACATCCCAAGATTCAGCAACTGTTAACTTCTGCTGAAGACCCAATGCTAATGTTGTAGATTCCAACAAATCCCTTTCAAGTTTTTCTATTAATGATGACTGTTCCTTTAATTTTTGTTTGTAAATCATAATCTCCTCATCTTTCAATTGAATAGCCTCTTCCAGCTCCACAATTCCACTGTTCTTTGTCAAAACCCTGTCCAGAGCAACAGGACAAGAATCATCCGATGCGTCTAAAGTGTTGCTTTGTCTCGGTAAAAGTTCACAACTTTGAAGTCTTTCAGTCAGTTCAACTATCATCCTCTTTTGCTGCATTAGATTTTCTTCCTGTTCAGACATCGTTTGCTTCAAGATACATATTGCTTTATCTCGACCATGGATGACTTCGTCTTTTTCACTCACCATTTCTTTTGTATCAATTAAAACCTTTTCCTGGTCAATTATTTTGCTGTCAAGTTCTATAATTTTTAAGTCTTTGTAGACCATTTGAGCATACATTTGCTCAGCAGATAGCTACATTTCAAAAAGAAAACACACGGTTAAAGCACATAACAACAGACAAATTCATTCCATGTTCTTCTCTAACCATTGTCTTCATTGTGAAATGTTTTAACACTGAATATGAAAGGCAACTGTCTGCTAGAACCAAAAGCAAAATAATCTTACATATAAGATGTGGAAGAATACAAAATATAACTGAAGGAATACAAAGCCAAAGAATTCAAACTGTCATACTTCTACAGCAAAATGCAACAATAGAACTGCAACAGTTAATCAAGTTCCATCACAATTTTATCATACTTACTTGAAGACTTTCCTTTGGAGATTTGGTCATTGGATTCATTAGTTCTTCAATTTTGTTTGTTAGTGACTTAACAACATCTTCTCTCTCCATTATGATTTTTTCTTTTGTCTCAATTTCTTTAAGCTTTTGCTGAATAGCAAACTCTTTGTCTTGAACTTCATGTTCTTTGTCTTTAAATCTTTTCCTCAAAAGACGTAGCTTGGCTCTTAAAGTCTTGTCTGACACACTGGAAGATGATGCCTCGGACGCAATGCTTACACTTTCATCAGAATCAACTGAACCCTGAATGATCAAAGCACCACCAAAATCACATTTGCACAGTAAAAAAAATTGTCTATTCTTAAAGTCAAAATATCAGCCCAAAAAAATTACAAAAAGTCTGTCTTCAGAGCAGAACAACTTATAAGAGATGCACAGCACTTACATACACAATGTTTCCTCCCCCACACACCCACACACACATGCCTGCGTGATGCACACACATGCATGCATATGAGAGTCAATATGTCATATAAAATTACTATGGGGTAGTTTATGAGAAAATGAAAAATGTTCAATTGTCTAGGAACAATTTGAAAATTCATAACATGGGACATTTCCCAGATCAAACAACAAATTAATCACAAATTCTAATTTAGTTGCTTCTTAATGTCCTTCTCAAGGTCTTTCTTCCACAAGAACATTCAACTCCAGCTAATGACACAGTCCATTCTCCTATCCTGGCTGAAATGTTCACTCCAACAAGATTTTGGTGTTCTTTAAAAATCAGATTTCTAAAGACAATAATTTCTGATGATAAATATTTGTTATATGCTCATTAACATTATCTTAAATAGAAGCTTTGTGTCACTCGGAGATGTTAATTGTCTTTCAATCAAGACAATTATACATTTATTTTAAAAACTAAAGATGTTTAGTTGAACAACTTTTATGCCATAAAGTTGTGTAACTCTGTCTCTATTTGAAGGTTTGAAAAATGAAAAGAATTTTTACCAATTTCACCTCCGATTTTATGCTTTCGTATATTAGATGTTTGTCAATTATTTTCTGTTTCATGGATAAACAGAATGTCATAGGGCAATAGTAAAGTATGCAAAGGTCAAAATTCAACACCCGTTTGGGCCCACAGGATGCATGGGCCAACAGCACTAACCCTGTCTCTACATCCCAATTGACATATTACTTACTAAGTGCACACAGACAATTTTTAAAGCAAAAGCCAAGCTAACTTGATCATTGACATCGGAAGCTACTCTCTGCATTCTTTCGACCTGTTGTGCCAATTGTGTTAACTTCGCTTTTGACTGAAGTTTCAGTTTTGTCAGATCTGCAGAAACTTTCTGAAAACAAAGAAAACAAGACAATGACAATTGCGTCTCCAATACAGCAAAGCATATTGATAAATATCACTTAAACCTTTGAAACATATGCATAACTAAATTACTGGGTATTGTATTGAAACCTACAAAATGTAATGTTTTGTGATTAACTATGTAATATTGTATAGCATACATGCATAAGCCAAATGATATGCTAATCTACCGTATGTACCATTCTTTAAAGTCTTTACGTCATTTCTATGTCTCTTAAAAAATCTAACTCTTATCACAAACTTTCAGAGTATCAGGCAAACCATTTTTATATTATTACTATCAAATATTTTGGTCATTGTATATGGAATAGCCTTCCTGACCCATTAATAAATATCTCTAATTTGAGCAATTTTAAAAGAAAGTCAAAACCTCATTTAACCAATTAAATGTAATACTAGTAAATAAACATAATCTATTAATCATCCAACTAACCAATTGAAATTAAGTTAAGTCTGCTACTATTATTTTGCCTATCATATTGCCATTAATTAATATTTATAAGATACCTACTAATGAGAACTTCGTTCCCTTCTGGTATCTTTTTTTCAAATCTTGGTTATAGATGTACTTTCAACCTATTCATTATTCAGTTATATTCACAGTTTTGTGTTATTATTAATAAACAATTGCAATGATTCTTATACACTGATACAAAGCAACAGATACATTTTGTACCTAATCATTATCACATTATCACTGTCTATCTGAATTCATTATCATTGTTACTCTTCATATATATATAATATATGATAATATATATATATATATATATATATATATATATATATATATATATATATATAGTATCATTGATAATGTTATAAGACTATGTAACAGACTCCAATAGTTTTCAATATAATTTATGAAATGTCACATTCATTTCAATATATTTCATATTCTATTAATGGTCAAAGTATTTACTGCTTGTTGTTGTTATATTAATATGTAACTCTATAGTTAAGTTTTTTTCAAAATACAATTGAGCAGCAAATGACAATTTTCAAATTCATTTCAATATAGAACAGCGGTTTCAACCTTTATATTCTCAATTAATGATGTCAACGGTAAAATTATTTACTTCACAATGTAAGCTGTTAAAAATATTAATATGTAACGACAATCAAAATGTTAAGTTATTATTTAATTGTCTCCAAATCCCGAATGACAATTATAGTGAAACAACTAGTAGCGTAAATACCACTGCAAATGACACAACCCCATATTTCTGAAAAGCGACCCTGGAAAATCGTCATTCTGCCCGCATTGCCACACAGGTTGAGAACGCTGTTCTAGAAGAGCCGCACGAGGCTCACATGCCGCAGTTTGGCCACCCCTGATTTATAACAGTCAATCCATTTTTTCTAAAAGATTTCTGTGCTTATGATTCTTGATTCTTTAGAAATATTCTATGATGCTTTTTTAAGCTGGAAAGAAACATATATGAGGAAATTGACTTCAAATGAAGACAACTGACCTTTATTTCTGTCTCCTTGTTATTCAGAGTTTCATCTCGCTCCCTTATCATTTCCTTCAACTGGATTATCAGTCTGCCCTGTTCCATGACCTCTAACTCTAAGTCTGTGGGATCTTCTGAACTTTTAACATTTGTCTGATCTTCAACTTCTGATGCAGATTCATCCTTCAATATTCAAAACATCAGAAGAACAATTACATAATTTCTACACATACGTCCAGCAATGCAACTAATCTCAGCTAACCCTTCTATAACACTGTTGTTTTGCACTTGTTCGTAAAACTACCCTCATCATCATGGACATCTCATGCCCTGAGCTAGACATCATGGGTTGTCAAGTATCATTTGAAAGTACTTGAAAAACTATGAAGAAACTTAGTGTTATTGTGTGTGTGTTGTTGGCATCTTTGGTAAACTGAACAAGATTGGAATAGGGTTAGGGTTAGGGTTAAATGTTAAAGGAAGGGTTTATGATTTCTGAAAGTATTTCCACTATATATGGAGCAGAATTAATAACAATTTTTCAAGATTCAATTTCACAAAAATTCAAGTGTTTTAAAGCATCTGAGAAAAGATCGACGTGGAGTAAACATTTTATGCACGTAAAAATACCCCCGGTGGTTCTAAAAGGATTAAAGGACAAGTGTCTAATAAAGGAAGTGGTACCAGTATTACAAAATGATGGCTGGGGTGAAGCCATACAAGCCCTACAACACGCCAGCATCACCATGGTGCTGACAATCAAAAAGACCCTCATCAAATGTGGAAAGAGACAAGCAGCATCTGTGGGGAAATCATAGTATCTTTTGCCCATGCCTACAAAAGGCACTGCAAAGTGCTATGATTTCCCCAAAAATGTTCTAATTCATTTCAATGACATCCAGAAATTAATAATAATCATTGCTTGCAAATATTAAACCAAAAAATCAATCAAAAACAACTGCTTCAAAGTCAATCTTTAAATGAAACTTTAAATGTCACATACAGTAAGAACAGTTAGGAAAAATATGAATGCACTGGGATTGCAACTGAACATAAACATTGTAGTTTGGTGAAATAAAGAAATGTATGTCGATGAATGCTGCTCAAATGATTTCTAGATTCTGTGATGTTTAATGGTCACAGACACATCTAGCTGGATCTCTGGCTTCCTCAACTCCTGTTGATATAAGCATGTCCAAAAGCATCAACAGACAAAACACTTTCAGAAGACATATTAAGTACGTTTAAATGTTGCAACATATGTATTGTGAGAAGGTATCATCTTCTATCCTGAATTGTCCCAACTACTTTTCACTAGAAATGAATTGTCATTATCAGCACTCACGTCAATTTCAAAGTTGTACTGAAATGTGTAATTACTAGCTTAGTGGTAGCTAGTAAGATTATATGTATATATAATGCGGGTTCAAATCCAAGACACCAACGAAAGTGAATTGCAATTAGAAATGGTTAGTCTTTCTTCAATTATTTTGCAGATAATGTCTAGACAATTAACATTATAAAGAAAGGCTTTGACTGATATAAAACTCCAGTTGAGACTCCAGTGCAATCAGTTGCCAGTTGTGAATGCAAAGGACAGAGCCTGACAGAGGACATCGGTAAAAGATCTCATGCATGTGAAATGTGGTTAGGGTTGCCAACCGTCTTTTATTTCAAAGGACAGTCCTTTAATGCACCTCTGAGTCCTTGTCCTTTATTGCTTTTATAAAGGACCATGGTTTGTCACCATGACCGTGACACCAGTGGCGGCTCTAGGATTTGGCAAGTGGGGGGCCGTTGGGGGGCAACTTCTAATCATGGGGGGCCAACCATTTGTTGTTTAATGTATGTAGCATTAAGTATAGGGTCCCAACTGGGGAGCCACTGGGGGGCCAGGCTCTCAATAGGGGGCACGGGCCCCCTGGCCCCCCCGGTGGAGCCGCCACTGCGTGACACCAAGGTTTTTCCGCACCGGGTGTCCTTTATTGCGATTTGTCAAAGTTGGCAACCCTAAATGTGGTGTTACCGCAGGTTATTACTTATTCCATTGACACAATTTAAGTAACGAGGATGTTTTAATTCAGTGGTGAACCAAAGACAAGACAGCTTCTGCATTATGTCAACAATATGAAAATTACTTATCATGGGCACATCTTGTGCAAACACACTTCTTAGCACGAGATCTTATAAAGGATGCACAAACACAAAGAAGATATCTCAAGAAAAGGCTGGTCAGGCAAACAGTTTGAACGTAGCTACATTGGCGAGAAGTGGAGGTCCTGGAAATCCCACTAGACGTACCCGTAACCGCTGCGCATAACTGTGCTAAGAGTACGTACCTGTGCAACAGACGCGATGGACGACGCGATCTCAGTCAGTCTGCCCCACATCCCCAGACCTCTGCCAAGTGGCGGAGTCTCCGACGATCGGACCTCTTCCCTTCGTCCTCGGCGGCGGCGGCGGCGATCGAGGGCTTCGATGGTCGGTGGAGGACTTCGTGGCAGGTTTCGCTTCCGTCGTTACTTCTTGTTCCACTCCATTGACCATTACTGTCAAGTTGTCAACAAACGTACTTGTGTAGCGCTATAGTTTCAGCTAGGCTGCTTACTGCTTAGCAAGTTAGCAGTGTTGAAAGTGGTGCCTATAAAGGATGGAGTGAGTCTTGGAGGCAATAGGTAGGCTACTAGGCTGGTACGTTATGGACATCTAAATGATTTTAGCATTCGCTCGTAGTTGGTAATATTCATTTCTAAAGCCTAAAAGCTTTAAAGGCTATAGTACAGGGGTGCACAACCTTTTAAGGACGAAGGGCCACATTTTTCGGTTCTAAGACTTCGCGGGCCACACGCACTTGTTCTAACGTTGAACAAGCCAAGCCAACAACAGCAACAACAACAACAACAACAACAACAACTACTACTACTACTACTACTACTACTACTATACCACTACTACTACTACTACTATACTACTACTACTACTATACTACTACTACTACTACTACACTACTACTAGGCCTACTGTATACTAGGCCAGGGGTGCACAACCCGTGGCCCGGGGGCCACTAGTGGCCCGCCGGCGATTTTTTGTGGCCCGCGGACGTTTCCAGGATTTCAATGGAAAGTGGCCCCAAAGGCTTTAAAGTGGCCCTGAAGGCTTTCTTGCTTTCATATTAGCGCTACACTTTACCGGTAAACCTTGTTATAATTTTTATTATTATTTTGCCCTTGCTGTTAAGAAATTCACAAATTTCTGCTATCAGTTCAACAAAGCATTCCAAAATAATATTCGTCCTCTGCTCTCTCACATCTATGTAATATGGTATGGCATGGTAAGAGGCTCCCAATAGGGCTGCGCTAATGAGTAGTTTAAGTCAGTAGGAGTCGAGGCTCCAGTACTCGAGTTCTATAAAAAACCTGAAATACATGATTTGCAAACGTTAGACGTCACATAAACTTATTATTTGCCTCATGGCCCTCATTTAACCAAAGCAGAACATTATATACAGTTACATATCAATTTTTCGGATATTCAAGACTTTTCAAATTTAATATAACAGAAGTTACAGAACATAAACTATTTTTACCGGTACTGGCAAAAAAATATGAGGTCTTCACTAGAGTTGTGCTCAATGTGGACAACATCTTAACTAAGTGGGCATAACGACTAAAATAACCTAAATAAGATGATTAATAATTAATTGTAACAAATAACGTTGGCCAAATTTTAATGAAATTCTTTGGTTATTCTTTATCTATCTATTCTATTCTTTATTTAGTTATTCTATGCGAGTACTCGACTCCAAAAAAATTACTCGACTCCAATTTGGAGTCGAGTACTCGCGTTACTCGAGTTACTCGGCGCAGCCCTAGCTCCCAATGAGTTAATTCATTGGAGGCTCCAGTCTCTTCTATAAATAACCTGAATTGATGGCGACTTAGACCATTGGAACGAACGGCTTCTTCTGTAGCGCTAATATGAAAGCTGGAAAGCCGTCGGGGCCACTTTAAAGCCTTCACGACTATTTGGAAGCACTTACTTGTGTGAACAAACATTTTCTGTAATGAAATTGAAGAAAAATGTTCTAAGGTTCAGGTTGAGTGCTCGGTTTTGAAAGTTGCAACAAGTGAACTGCCACAAAATATGAATAAGATGATAAAATTGTTAAAGACGTTCAGTCTCAACAACTCCATTGGGTATAAAAAAGGCGACTGACCTTTGCTTTTTAAATTTATGAATTAACAATTGAACACGGTCATAGTAGGGCCTATTCGTGATTAACAATGCCTTAACCTTTAATTCTACATTTAAATAACAGTACTAATCATTTCAATTTCATTTGTTGCTACTGGATTGATTGTATTCATCAGAAATTCTACTAATTCCATTAGTCCTGTCGAATTAAATTTGACCCATAACCATATTACATATTGCTATTAACGGTTAGGGCCTACTGTCAAGTGTCAACGTGGCACTTCTGCATTAGAACAAGTGCGTGTGGCCCGCGAAGTCTTGGAACCGAAAAATGTGGCCCTTCGTCCTTAAAAGGTTGTGCACCCCTGTACTAGGCCTACTACTACTACTACTACTACTACTACTACTACTACTACTACTACTACTACTACTACTACTACTACTACTACTACTACTACTACTACTACTACTACTACTACTACTACTACTACTACTACTACTACTACTACTACTACTACTACTACTACTACTACTACTACTACTAATACTACTAATAATAATAATAATAATAATAATAATAATAATAATAATAATAATAATAATAATAATAATAATAATAATAATAATAATAATAATCACTACTGTATGCATCTGTCGCATTACATGAGTTTATTATACTAAGCGTCAAATTCAGACTTTGATTTAAGAATTCTTACGATTATCTCCTCACCTTCGCTTACATTTACATTAGTTGCTGTATCTTACCCCTTTTCTTTGTAATTTTATGATCATCGATTAATTGTCTATATCTGATGGCAGAGGAGGAGGAGGAGGAGGAGGAGGAGGAGGAGGAGGAGGAGGAGGAGGAGGAGGAGGAGGAGGAGGAGGAGGAGGAAGCGTATGATCTCAGTTCGCTTCTAGGTGCACACACTTTGCCTTAAACGCGTCGCCGCGCTAATGCTTTTTCTTTGCATAGCTATTATGATGCAGTGGTTTCTCTTTATAAGCCAAAGATCAATAGCTCATTAGCGGTTCAATTTGGCATTCAGAACGAATTGACTCCGTCTAATTGTAACAGATCTAAGCGAAGCGTATGCTTGCGTGTGTCTGTGTGCATGCATGTATGTATGTATGTATGCATTAATGCATGTGTGTATGTATGCATTAATGCATGTATATGTGTAGGGTATGTATGTATGTATGTATTTGTGTGTGTGTGTGTGTGTGTGTGTGTGTGTGCGTGCATGTGTGACAGATGGAGAGAAAGCGGAACTACAAATTGAAATTTTACGTTTTAAAGTCTATCTTTTGTTGCTTCTCTTTCTATTTTATTTTGATACATTTTATTTTTATACATGGGACAAGTATATATATATATATATATATATATATATATATATATATATATAGTCTTTTGAAAAGCAAAGACTGTTTAACAAACGAAGTTGATTATAAAAGCTCGGGGCTGAAAATGTGAATCTCAATATAAAATTAAACTCTGACAAAACAAAAGCCTAATTCTTTTTCAGCCGAACAGAAGACATTGCAAAGACAGTCTCCGTGGTCACGTGACTGTACGAGGCGACGGTTTCAACGTCGTCGGATAGACGAGGTATATTCTTTCGTTTTCCACGAAGTAATGTTGTTTCAGTTTCGATTTCATAATTCTGTGATATAACTTCCGGTATAATGGCAGCCTTGAAACCCTCGTTTCCAGATATTTCTGAGACATCAGTCTGCACAGAAGCGTCTCAATGCGTCTTCGGTCTTCTCTGCTGTTCACGGCGTCTGAGCAGA
>CM030860.1:0-100000 GCA_018105865.1 Metaphire vulgaris | reverse complement strand
CTCTCTGCCTTTTCTCTTTCCTAATGACCAAGTCCTTGCTTTGTTTTTCTCTCCTCCTCCTCCTCCTCCTCCGTCTTCTCCTCCTCCTTCTCCTGTCTTTCTTTCTGAGTCGAGGAGCTGCTTCTGTTGTGACGGAGTCTGAGTCGTTTGTCGTCTGATGGACTCACGCAGTCTCTCCTTCGCTCGAACGAAGAACGACTTCTTCTTGCGTCTCGTGACTTCTTCATCCTGATGATGAAGAGGGTGAGGGTGAGGGTGAGGAGGAGAAGCGGCATCTTCCGCGGCAGAAGAACTCCTGTCTTCAGCGATGCCATTGGCCGCCAATCTCTTCCGTCCGTCTCTGTCCGATTCCACTTCGCTTAACGGAGAGGCCGGGTCTTCAATCGCTGCTGCTGCTGCTGGTGGAGGGGGCGGCGGTGGTAGTGGCGATTGTAGGCAGGAGTATCCGAAGTATCCGATGTGACGCCCCGGAGTAGGTTCCGACAGTGGAATCTCTCTTTTGAAAAATTCTCCTCCTCCTCCTCCTCCTCCATCTCCTCCTCCTCCTCCTCCTCCTCCCTCTCCTGGCCAGAAGCTCCTCTAGGACGCGTCTCGCTTGGTCGGTTACGCCGATCACAGTGTTTGTCCTAAGGACTCTTCCATTGCGACGACGCTGCTGCTGCTGCTGCTGCTGCTGCTGCTGCTGCTGCTGCTGCTGCTGCTGTCCTCTTGTGTTCATAGAATTCGGACGACGAAACAGCTTCGAAGCGTCGCCATGCAGAGACGCCCTCATCTCCACAGCAGCACCGCCACCAGCTGCTGCTGCTGCTGCTGCTGGAGCTGGGTGGGTCATCGACGGCATCGGAAGTTTCTGGATTGGCAGTCAACCGTCACGTGATTCTACCTAAATCCATTTCACAACAGACACGTCATCCAATGTTAACAAAGCACAATAACTAATGAGAAAGAAGAGCGCTCATTGGATCAATGCATCAATCGACTCTTAGCGTTAATTGTCTCGTGTTTTAAGAAAAACTCAAGCGCACCCTCCCACCTCAACCTCTCTTTTAGCCAGATGAAAAGGTACAGGCACTAAGCATTTGGGTAAATCTCAAGGACTCAGGGTAGCTGGAAAGGGGGCTAAGTCACTCAAAGTCCATGACCGGTGCCGCCACTGAAGTTCCTCCGATCAGTCAAGAGGCTCAGATTTTGCGCAATTCAAATTTCGATGTGCAAAGGCTGAAGACCAAAAACAGACAGGACTTTATGCTTTTATAGAATTCTGTTTAGTGAGAAAATTAATAAATTAAAAGTGCGCTTTATAAATGAATCATTCCAAGAACTCGACGAAAGATGTCCAAGAACAACTTCAAAGCATATAATTCACTTCTAAGGCGCCTCAAACAACTTAGACTCAATTAAACAGATTATAATTGCGTGAATATAAAGGATCTCACAAATCTAAGCACAGATCAAATCTCATCTGAAAATCAACAAACGATCAAATCGTGTGAATATATATGACCATGTCAGAGAGAACAATTCGCTTCATAAATCCCACCAGTTCCATCTATTCCGATTAACTAAGCATCATCTTTCACATTTGACTCAACGCATTGTGGCAATAAATACAGCGCAAATAGTGCAAGAGGTCTTAGTAGACCTACAGCACGTGATCACGTGCTAAGTCGGTGCTCGTATAATTCCAACGAACACGCTGTGCTCAGGAAGCAAAAGAGCGCGCTCATGAAAGAAATCCAAGGCTTCTGCAGGGTCACTGATGCCACTCATCATTTGTCGATGGGTCGAGCGATGGGTCGAGCGATGGGTCGACCGATGGGTCGACCGATGGGTCGATGGGTCGGTCGTTAAGTCACCTACTTTGGTGATTGTTATTGAGGTCATTTGGAAGTGTCTCTATACCGTCGGTCACCACTTGACTAAACAAAAGGCCACTCTGACGCGCCATTGAAGACTGATAAAGACGGAAGGAGGAAGAGGAGGAGGAGGAGGAGGACGACGAGGATGGACTACAGTTGTTAGAGCAGAGATTGAGGAGTTATATTTATTTAACGAAATCCTTCTCTATAGGTGGTGACGTCATCCATGCCCGAATAACTCTGATCATGAGTAACTGACCGTGACAGTCGAATTCACTGAAGCGTGACATTGGACAGTAATGATTACATGAGTCCTGAATTACTTTTGTAATAAAATGTTAAAAGTGACGACCAAGCGTATTGCGCAATGAGTGATGACTTCTCCCTGAGACACTCAATGTCATCGGAGTGTCAAGTGATGAACAAAGCATTTCACTTATCACTCAACAACACTCTTCAACATGATCTCACTTCGAATGCTGCCGAGAGAGTTCGACGATATACAGTATATATATATATATATATATATATATATATATATATATATATATATATATTACATCATCACTTCCTAGTGGCAGTCATCCGTCAAACGATAATATTGAGCGTCTCAATTTCGCTGATTTTTGTCACTTGCACCTATTATCTGTAGTCGTCATATGACGACGTGAAGAGAATAACTCACAGAATACACACAAACAACATTGAACATCACTTCTGTTTATCAATCGCTCACGAAATTAGCACATAGGATGACAGACCCATTGGCTGCATGATAAGCCACTTTGGCCTATAGGTCGGGTGGATATCACAACAGTGCAAACATCTATCATCATCATCATCACCAGCTGAGATGACTGTTGAAGGTCAAATGAATCTTTTGAGTCGAATCCTCCACGAAAGAAACAATTGGAAGGAGATGGGTAGCAAAGTGTTCAGCTTCTCTCTCTCTCTTTCTTTCTTTCTTTCTTTCTTTCTCTCTCTCTCTCTCTCTCTCTCTCTCTCTCTCTCTCTCTCCCACCCCATCCGAGGGACAAAAGGATCGATTTAACGCAGAGCAGAGGGGAAGAAGCTTGCCCATATACTGCAGCCTCATCATCATCATCATCATCATCATCATCATCATCATCATCATCATCATCATCATCATCATCATCATCATCATCATCATAATCAGTGACGCTGTCTTCAATCAGTGACGGGTTATCGGTGCATAAGTACTCCATGCACTTATTCCTTCATTGACGGATCGAGATAAGTGCAGACTGTCCCCCATTCAGTGCATCTGATGCAGGCGCCGACGGCAGACAGCGCGTATGTAAGTGTGGGCGATCGTGTAGACGTTGTATTCGTTTAATGGCGATCCAGAGGCGCATACAGGAATTCAGTTGGGGGGGGGGGGTCACTTAGTGATCCAGCCCCATTCTATCCTGAGCTGTCCCTTATTTGTGGATTGATGGATGGTGTCAAGGAAAGAAAAGACGACACTCGCTTATTCGGATTCTGTAAGAAACCAGGTTTTCGTCCAATGAGTGATGAGAAATTAGCGAACACAATGTTGGGGGTTTGGGGGTTTGGAGTGGCCCTGTGCCTCCCCCTTCCTCCGTATAGACCAGCCTATAGTCATGTCATCATATTGCTTTGTTAGAAGCGTTATCCAAGGTCAGATGAAGTTCGCAGTGAAAGGGATATTGACAAGAATCCATCCAACTGTGTATATATATATATAGGGTCAATGTCTTCGAAGCGAACAGACTCACTGCAGTGGCAACACCCGACGGATTGCCTTCTGTCCATTATTAATAGGCCCTGATAAGTGTTGCCACTAGTGGTGGTCGATTTTTCTAACAAGCAGTTGGGGGGGGTCGGTCCACTCCCATTCCAACAGTCTCTGGTTCCAATGGCGGAGTGCAGGGGGAGAAGCCACAATGTTCGCCACTCTGAGGGGTCGAACTGAAACAGTTGGGGAGTTGAGTCCGGAAATAAAGCGAACCCCATCATTAGGTTACATGTAATACAATTCGATCGCTAAACACAAATATACGCGTTGTTACCTTCTGACGTCGACCGACTTTCGCTTTTACTTCTGGTAACTGACGATTTTCTGACTTAGAATTGACGATTGGCTGCTTTCGATCGCTTCAATTAACACAACCTCTGTATTCATTTGATACGAATCTCCTCCAGTTCTTAATTCTTATCAGTCGAGATAAGCACTTCGTTAGAAAACTATGACCAAGTCAATATTCCCTGTTGAATTCTTCGCAATACACCTGTCGCTGAATTTCCATTACTAACAACAGCGCATTCACTTGCACGCCTACACCTCCTGCAGGTTGAGGTCAGTTAGGCCTACAGCCTCCAAAAATAGATCAAATTATGCACCGAGGAATTTCCATTGGCGCTTATTTCACATTACTCAGGTGCTGCGAAAACAGCTCCCGTGTCATTCGCCAGGTGGCCAGTCGTCAACCGCATTAGCGGTTTCATTAGCGGCTTAATTAAGCATTAATTCCCATGGAGGTATTATCCCAGGAGACGGCATTACGTAATTTCTGGCCCAGGCTGCGTGAAGCCAGTAGCGCGTAGGCTAAAAATAGTACATCCGTGGTTAGTGGCCATTTTGGTTCACTCGGACGAATGGTACTGCATAGTAGGCGCACTAGTAGTTTGCGCACCTGGGAATTTGCGCACCAGTAGTTTACGCACCAGTACATTGCGCACCCGCTTTTTGCGCACCTATAGTATGCGCACCAAGTTAAGTATCCACGGTTAATAACAATGTGACGAAATACCTTGCATTCTTTTATAGGTCGCTGGCTTAGAAATTGCCAGTGATGTTAACAAGGACCGACCCCCCAAGGACGAGGATAAGGACGAGGACCGACCCTCCAAGGACGAGGACAAGGACGATGACTTACCTCCCCCCCCCCCAAGCGCAAGGCCCACAAGGACTGACCTCTAAGGACAAGGATAAAGGATAAGGACAAGGACTGACCTCTCTCAAACAAAAAAGTCAGAAATGAAAAACCAAAACCAATTTCAATTCGAATGATCGAATCGCAAAATTACAAAAGCAAAAAGTATGTTGTAAAACATGATCTAGTCAACAGCAATGTTGCATTTCAAATAAATAAGTGTTTCCGACAGCTGATCAGTCATGCGCGCACGATGACGTCTAATTATTATGAGACCACTTTGCGAAAACACTCGATCAACTGGAACAGGCGTCACAGGGAAACAAAAAAAATTCTGTTAAAGAATCAATTCCTCTGCTGGTATTATAAAAGAAACTTCTCAACTGTTATTATAAAGGAAACTCCTCAAACTGGCATTTATAAAGGAAACAATGACTACACATTTAGAGTAACTCAAAGCAAGTATGTAGCCTAAATGTAAATCCACATATACTACTCTTAACTTGTAACATAATTATCAGAACAATTGAAAATGGTATACAAGTAATTTGGTCCTTATAAGGATTTTTCAAGGACTAAGTTACAAGGACAAGGACCGATCTGCAAGGACGAGGATAAGGACGAGGACCGAGTCCCCAAGGACAAGGATAAGGACGAGGACTGACTCCCCAAGGATCAGGACAAGGACAAGGACTTCAAATTGGTCCTTAAGGAGTCCTTAAGGACAAGGACCAGGACAAGGATTAACATCACTGGAAATTGCTGGCTTAGAAATTGCCAACTAACATCTAATATTTGAACCACTGAACTCTTTTCTTCACCGATTTACACTACTTCACATCACATGCTCAGCTCCATTGATTGTTATATCATGCATGTCCATGTTCCTAGATCACGTACCACTCTCTCCTAGCGTCGGTCATTCAGAGTAACTTGAATGGATTGTCTCCATCTACTGCATGACGTCTCACTTCTTAAGTTCTTACTCACACACTCAGTTTATTGCGAAAACTAAAAAAGACATTTTCTTATCAAGAACTTCTAAAGCTCTGAGTATAAATACCAGAGACCTCGTCTATTATTGCATTACGTTACATGAGTCATGAGTTGGTGAACGAAATAAAGGAGAGGAGAGCAAAATGCTGTGCGAGGAATCGGACGAATAGGACTCGATGCCCAGTCGAAGACATGCATTGAAGAAGCATTTGACGGCAGAACAGACTGAGAGAGAGAGAGAGAGAGAGAGAGAGAGAGAGTTCTAGGAAGAGTAGTCAATAGAGTTTCTTCTTCTGTTGTTTTTATTTTCAGTTTATGTCTTTAATTAGTGATCGTTTGCGTTGTTTTCCTTCTGCAGAAGAACAGACTGAAGGTGTCTGATGGTCGCCAAGCCTTTGATCCGATTCCGTCTATGACGCCAGAGGAGGAGGAGGAGGAGGACGAGGAGGACGATGAGGCAGGGGCGGAACGGCCAGAGGACCTGAAGCGGACAGAGGATCCTGAGTAATGCGGTACAATTCAGCTTCCAGCCTTAAATGGTCTTCAACTGGAAACAAAATGTCTTTGAAGTGGAAACGAATTCATCCGAAGCAAAAGATGACGTCACTGAGAAGTCCTCTTTGAATGAGGAGTCACTGAAGCGTAACGAAGACTTCAGCGCCTGGCTTTCGGATGGCAGAAGAGAGGAGGAGAGTAAGTCACCAGAACAGACGATCTCTTAATTTCCATCTGAAAATGGAGAAAAAACTTACGACGAACTGCGCTGCAGCTGCGAAAGAAGGAGGACAAGAAGAAGAAGAAGAAGAAGAAGAAGAAGAAGAAGAAGAAGAAGAAGAAGAAGGAGAATATAAAATGCAGAATAGACATTTAGAAATGTTTCTTGTAAATTGATTGAGAGATAATTATTTTGCTCGAAGGACTTCTGGCGCTGCTTCTAAACACTTCGTTCGACCAAAACAACAACAACAACGACGACGACGATGAACAAAAGAGTTCCGTTCAGAAGAGTCTCTTCTCTTATTAAAAACTGAACAGAAAAACAGAAAACAGACACAAAGCGACTCTCACGAAGACTACACCGCCACGTCATCGGCTGCTGCTGCTGCTGCCGCCGCCGCCGCTGACGGAGGAGTCAGTGGTGGTGATGATGATGGTGGTGGTGTCATCGTACGATGGTTTTTGAACACATGTTCACCGATGAACAACAACTGTTGGATGTTGACTGACTTTGGGCGCTGTAATCGCTGATCCAATGCGCGATGGATCTCCTGCTGCCCCTGCTCTTCTTCTCCTCCTCCTCCTCCTCCTCCAGCTGCTGATTCAGAGGAGGGTGCAACCCCACCCTTCCACCCACCCACCCACCCACGGGGCAAACAGGGACCGGGTATCGCCCTGCGCGACTGTGCATACAGACGACGAGATTCTGGTCGGTCGCCGGATGAAAGGACATGTTGACTGATGGCGTCAACAGATTGGATGCGCAGGTAAGGCAGCACACCTGTTGACCAGTCACACAGAACGCGCTCGAACATTATAATAAGTGCTTCGAATGGCTTACATCCCCCACTCATGCAAGGTCATGAACACATCGAATATACAGCGCCATGTTACGCAACAGTTCACACTCGCTGTCTCTGTGTGTGTGTGTCTCTGTCTGTCTCTCTCTCCCTCTGTCTGTCTGTCTGTCTGTCTCTCTCTCTCTCTGTCTCTGTCTCTGTCTCTCTCTCTCTCTCTCTCTCTCTCTCTCTCTCTCTCTCTCTCTCTCTCTCTCTCTCTCTCTCATAGCGTGCTCCCACAAATTTATGTTAAAAGTTTTACAGAAAACGCAAAATTTAAGTGTTATTTTATCCATCGTGCAAATTATTTGACATATTAACTCAATTAACTCGGGCAAAGAGACATAAAACCAAATACATGTGTATGAACATTGGCGGAGATCCAAAAATAGTCGTCTACTGCAGGGCGCGATTTGCGGGGGAGAAGAGGGAATCTTCCCCCCTACTGCCCAACTGCATCCCCCCTACTGCTACATTCCCTACCACTACATCCCCACTGCTACAGTTTCCAACAACTACATCCGCCAACCTCGACATATCCCCCCACTGCTCCAGGTCACAAATCGCACCCTGGTCTACTGTATACGTATTCATTTCCTCAAAATCATCTCCTCCATAGCTGTAACAACTTAACCTCACTGCCCTTTGGATGTTGACTATTGCCTGGCTGATCCCACACCTTCCCATAGCTATTTTAAGAAAGACTGAGCGCCTAAGAATAAGCAGCTACTGTGCTGCTTCCCAAGGCGCTATAGAAATCCAAGAGATTTTACGTTACTTACTTACTTACGTATTAACCATGCATAATTGTGGTCTTACATTATACTATGTAAACGTAATCATGTCTAAGCAGCAATCGCCAAGATCACAATATGCCTACACTTCGATACGACTTCCTTTGGACCATCGATAGAAATAAAATGTATGATAAGAAAATTGAAAAACAGACGGCAAATGGATGTCGGTCAAATGTTCAACTTTTGAACTTAATGTTGGAATTTTAAAGAATTAAACCAGTTTTCGGATTTTTCCCGAACGCCGTTTGGTGTCATTTCGGAACAAAGAGTCCTGCATGGTTTTATTAGACACGTGAGACAGCGTAACGCATTCAGCTGTTACACCTGTTGCTAAGTAAATCAATTGGCGTCGTCTGGTGTACAGGGAAGGCTCCTGGTTGCTGTCGCCGGTGACGATTCTCGATGGCTAAAGGTCTGTTTATTAATTATGGGCGATACTTAGTTTGAGAGGTTCCTTCTTCCTTCCATTTGGATTTCCCTCAATCACAGGACGCTGGAAAAATCGCCTCTAGAGTAGATTGTAAGATCCTGCATGTCTATTAAATGCAGGGATTGATAGGCCAAATGGCAAAAGGCAACTGAGTGGGGCGTTCAGCAATTCCCTCGCCTTTAGTCGCTCGTTGTTATGACTGGCTTCATACGACGAACAGGGGATGTCTAGAATGGACTTGACCATTGTAACGGAGCCAAGCGCCAATCCGACTGTTTCCATGATCACAAGACCGGCTTCAAGTAATCAAGAGGGTCTGCCTATATATATAGGCCTATGCACAACGCAGGTCTCAGAGATGGAAATCGGGTCGTGGATAAAAGGTTCAATTGGTGAGACTTTGGGACATCGCTATCTCTGGCAGGTCTATTAGAAGTCTGGCTGTGGGGTGGGAGTGGGAGTGGGGGTGGGGTCGAGAGGTCGTCTGCAATCGCAGAGCATCGTTTGTTGTGTTTATTCTCTGAGATTGTCTCTTTGGGTGGAGACCACGACGTCACCTTTTCATCAGTGTTTTATCCAGACTCCAGGCCTTGGGGGGATTGAGGCCTTGGGGGAATCGATTTGGCTGGAGGGGAGAAAAGACACAGTTTAATGCAAAATTTGTGTAAGTGCTGAGATTTGGGGGGGGGATTTCAGGCTTTGGGAGAAAATCTCCCATAACAGGCCTGGATAAAACACTGCCTTTCAATGCTCTTGCGTGCAGGAGAACTCAACGAACAACTGGACGCCATAGAAGCTGAGGCTTTGGCCCCCAATTGGCTCCAAAGTGATTGACAGCGCCAACCACAGTTTCAACTGACAACACGCGGTGGAGCGGTCACGTCGAGTGACAACTGATGTCTCAATAGGACATCTAGCCACGCCTCTTTCCGTTGCCCATTGGGTCGTCATGTGCGCGCGTAATGCATGACATAAACAGCGTTTAGGGAATAATATGGCATCGCACGGTGTCTTCTAAATTCTATAATAAGTCCTTATCAGTTACTGACCAGCAGATCACTTGACTCTATGCATGGGAGACAGGGAGAGGAGAGGGAGAGGGAGAGGGAGGCAGTTTGCTTTTCTTTTGCTGAAAGGTAATCAAGAGGCGGAGCAAGTTCAACCAGGGCGTGGCTTTCTAGCAGGTGTCAACACCTCGTCCAATTATTGACGGTCCCAGGTGAGCGCAGGTGAAGCTGAATAGAGTGGTCGGCTGTTGAAGACTCACCTGGAAGACGACCCTGTTAGCATCAGGTTGCTCAGAGTCGACTCACGGCTGCAGCAGCAAAGAAAAGGAGGACTGCTCTCGAGTGGAAAGAAAGTGGAAAGATGGAAAAGCAGACATCAGTGAAGACTCTTTCGTGTCTGCCTCTCGGCTTCATCTGCGCTCCGTATTCGGGCATCCTCTCTCTCGGATTCAACTGCTGCGATCAGAGGAAGAGCACCGTCAAAGTGATCGAGGTACGACATACACCTCCATCTGTATATGTAGGCCTACATGTATATAGGCGTATGAGAGGCCAATTAGAGACCGTCACCTCCTCCTCCTCCTCCTCCTCCTCTGATCAGAAGTAGCCTACTTAGGAGACTGCTTCTCTCTCCTCGTATAGACCTCCATCCACTGATCCAGGAGTCGATGCATTAGGCCTATAATGGCATCCACAAAGTCTTTGGCTTCAGAGAATTCATTTGGTCATACTTCTAAAGTTTCTCTCCAAGGAGGAGATAGCCTGTGACTAATAACTGTGATGGAACTGATTGTTGGGACAAGTCACTGCCTTGTGAATAATTGTAGTAAAAGTCTGTTAAACTACATCAAAGGTCACATAACTGTGATGGTTTTAGCATAAAAAATTTTATGTGCTTTTATTGAACACGCTGAAAGAGTAATATAATAAATATAGCGGCAGGACAAGTAATTAACACTGTTATATGGCCACGGTTGTTAGAAATGTGTAGACTACTTTTTATACGTAAATTGAAGTTTGCAAAATGCTTTTAGTCCGTTAAAGGCAGGCTTTTTATTTATTGTAGTTATTGTCTATTTATATTCTGTATATGCTTAGTACGGGTGCTCAAATAATTGTTAAGGGGTCGTCCATAAATTACGTAACGAGATTTTGACTTTATTGACCCCCTTCCACCCCTGCGTAACGCGGCGTAACAAAAAGCCAGACCCACTAATATGGCGTAACAATGGGCCAACCTCACTTTTTCGTCTTCCGAAAAGTCTTGTCAAGCAAACTAAAGGTCATTCATCCTTCTATTTTGTCCTTCACACATACTGACAAGCCAAAAAAGTCATCCTTGTATTTTTCCATCTCCAAATACCATGACAAGCAAAAAATGAAAAAAGTTGTCACAAAGATTTATTTTTACGTTACGTCACAGTTATGGAATCCCTCCACCCTCGTCACACTTGGTAACAAATTTCCTGACCCCTCCTCTGGGCGCGTTACGTCATTTATGGACGACCCCTAAGCCAGAGACAAGCGGTCAAGCTATAAAGGAAAGGCTATAAAGGAATGCAAGGTATTTGTTCGCATTGTTATTAACCGTTGAAACTTAACTTGGTGCGCAAACAGCGGGTGCGCAAACAACGGGTGCGTAAACTACCGGTGCGCAAACTACTGGTGCGCAAACTACTGGTGCGCATACTAATGTAAACCTGGAGAAGATGGTAGACCGATCAATATAAATATATACAGCACAATGTTTTATGTTGTTGTCTCTTAATCTTATTAGCAGAAACATCCGAAGTTCATGATTGCGCGGTCTTCGTCTTTTCGTAGTCTTTGGTTTACTTTTGTCACTTCCGGTGCGATGAATCGTCTTTCTTTCCGTTGTCGCCTTTTTACTTCGACTAAATTAGATGTTCTTAGATTTGCGATTGGAGCTGATTTTTCTATTTGAGTCTCAGGCTCTGAGTGGAAAGCAGCAGCAAATTCCCAGCAATTTACAATTTATAAAGCAGAGTTGTGAATGTCGTCCATTGAGTGTAGATCTCCTGCTGCCCCTCTCCCCTCCGTTGATGTCGCATTCCTCCTCCTCCTCCTCTTCTTCTTCTTCTTCTTCTTCCTCATCCTCCTCCTCCTCATCATCATCATCATCCTCAGGCGCTGGCAATTGCCGGGCTAATCGTCCTCCCCAGACTCTGATGAAACTTTCCTCTTCGTTGAGTTCTGTTTCAATTGAATGAGAGGAACTTGTCACTCGCAACAGAAGTAAATGCCAGTGATTTGAAAAAAGTTGTCATGACGAATGAAATAAATGGTCATTGAAATCTCCATTGCATTTAATAATGTAACACACTCAGAAAGATCATCACAACTGCTATACTTCTGCCGTCATCCATAGAGCTCCGTAGCATCTTGCAGAAGTTGCGGACGACTGAAAAAAAGCATAGAATCATTTCTCTGATAAATTAAAATTAATTATAGAAAGAACCGTTTGAAACATAATACAGTGATCGTATGTTAAAGCTTTACCCCTTAACCGTGTATTTAACTGTAACTCAATGTAAAATGGATGGATATATCCGGGATCCCCAGTTAAGGGGTTAAAAGGTAAAGGTAGTCTCATATTCAACGGCCAGATAGGGTCCGGCGCTTATCTCCGTGTACTCGGCGAGCAATATTACATGCGCATATAATGCATACACATTATGCATTTAACAGGTTTATTTGATAAATAAAAAATATACCGTCCAACTTCTTCAACTTCCAGAGCGAATGCAAACATGAGGGTTTGTAAATCTGCATACACATTGCTTGAAAATATACAATTCTTTGAAAAGAATAGAGTATATATTTAGATAGGCCTACATGAGATTTATTAGTATATATATACATACATACATACATACATACATACATACATACATACATACATTCAGGAAAGCAGCTGTATACCAACTCATTCATCTCATCTCATATAAATACACGCATATATATCTATATATATATATATATATATATATATATATATATATATATATATATATATATATATATGCGCGTATGTATAATACATAATCATCGTGCTTGGAGTTTTCACGGTTGGCTAAAGGACAAAGAGCACATGCAGCGGCGTCGTCGTCGTCGTCGTCGTCGTCACCAGTTGATTCCGTTTTCAACAAAAAGGACAGACGATGATAATTGCAGGTTACTCAAAACCCTCGGATGACGTTTTCTCGCATTCATCAATCAACGGAACGTAACCACAAAGGCCCGGGGGCACCCACCCCCGCCCTCAGCCCCCCTCAGTCGCCGCTGCTTTCACGATAGACAACGAACGCGTCAAACGTTTCGTCTGGTTGCCCAACGATAAAGTCATCAACACCACAACAAGAAATTACATCTACCCGCAACTGCCTCTCTCTCCCCTCCCCCCCATCCGCCCATTCAACCCCATGCACATAGTATACGCCAAACTGAAGATTTCGCTCTTCAACAGAGACACAGACACACGCACGCAGACACACACGCAATGATGTTCTGAGGAAGTTTTGCTGGTACTTTCTCCAAAACAGAACAACTATAACGAGAGTCAGTGGCTGTCAATAGCCAAGACCTTTGCATGCGTTTATAGACAACGCGTCTTAATCCGAATCTTTTGGTCATCGTTAATAACAAACCAACGAATTTTCATCTCCATCTCCTTTAACCCTTTATGAACCGATGCTTAGGGGATGTTCTTTCTCCAGCAATGTCTTTCCTGTGTTTTCCTGACTGCTGCTGTCAACCGCAGCATTCCTCATCCACTCATCCACGTCATCTGTCCTTCTTCTTTTGATTGCCCCTCTTTGTCCTTTTCCTTGTTGGATTGTCCTTTCCAGTGCTGACCTTGGTTCGCCGTTCCTCTGTAATCGGGTCCAATTGGTCGTACCCCCTCCGTCTAAGACAGTGACCTTTGGGGAGAGGTCTTTCACCCGGGGGAATCCCATCCTTTGGAACGAGCTGCCCGACATTGTGACCAACGCAACTAGTCTTGAAATGTTCGCTACCAGACTAAAGACCCTCTTGTTTAGCATCTCGTTAAGTGTAATGTGCAAAGCGCTCTTGATCTTGGCCTGCTGTGACTATAGCGCTATATAAATTGGCTTATTAACTAACTAACTAACTAACTATACGTGTTCCAAAATGCAGCACAGCGTCCCTCTTCGCACGCTGCCTGAGTTTTCCATTTGCATGATAATCTTTTCGTTGGTTTTCCTTTCTCTTCGGTTAAAACTCGTTGCAGGGTTCGAATTGAAAGCATTTCGAAGGCGTTCGCTCTGTTTCCTGCTCTTCTTTTCTTGTTCGTCGTCAGCGCAGCTGTGTTCAAGCTGTTCATTGGCCGTCGATCGGTTGCTGTGTCACGTGACGAAATATTTCTTCATTTAGGTGGAATTACGAGGCGGGCGCTTGGTTCCTTTGGAGGCGGAGGAGGAGGAGGAGGCGGAGGAGGGAGTGGACTCGTGGACAGTCTGCATCAGTCCCGGTCGCCATCGTCTCGAGCAGAACATCGAAGTGGTAAGAGACAGGTCGGGAGAGGAGGGGAGGAGGAGGAGGAGGAGGTGTACGTGCTACGAACCACCAGACACATCAACGCCAACGAAGAGCTGTTCGTCTGGCATTCGGAAGAACTGTCTCGGGAACTCTGCTTCCCGTTCCTTACTCCGGCGAATGTCAAAGGTCAATCTCTAATTGAGACGATCAAGTTGGAAGAATTAACACATTATCAACTGCATAGTCTGTGTATCACCGAGCTGACTATCGATAGTATAGATGATGAATGCTAAGAATAAGAGACGATTAATGGCAGAAGACGACTTCTCACTTCAATCGAACTCTCTTGTCTTCGCACTCAGTCGCATCTCTATTCACTCTGTCACTTATCTCAACATCTAATAACACATACATTGGATCACTGCAACAGACTCTCATCCATCACTGTCTGGATCTACACTGCCACCCCACCCCCGACCTAGCATAATAATAATAATAATAATAATAATAATAATAATAATAATAATAATAATAATAATAATAATAATACAACGTCAAATTAGCCGTAGCCTATATGGTATATACCACACATCAGTCTCTGTCTCTGTCTGTTTGTCTGTCTGCCTGTCTCTGTCTGTCTCTGTCTCTGTCTGTCTGTCTCCCTTGTCTTCCGCGTTTTATCAGTGAGTGCGATGAATGTGATGATGTGAATTACCAGGAGGAGGAGGAGGAGGATCCGTTGAGTACGTGTGTACTTCCTGTGGAGCCACTTTCCAACATCCGAATCCACTGAAGGCGCACATTCGATTCCACTGCAAGACCCCGACTACCCCCCTTCTTCCTCCTCATCCTCCTCCGCCTCATCCTCCTTTGCTTCTTCATCTCAGAGATGATCATCGAGGTTGGTGGTCACGTGATTCCAGACATCTTCGTTGGTCACCGGAGAAGTCCAAAGACCACGAATCGACGGAGGAGGAGGAAGAGAGGAGGAGGAGGAGAATACGTCAACGGTTTCCTCTCGTAAGTTAACGCAGGGAATAGAGTTTTGCGAGGAAATGTCTTCAGATCTAAAGACTGCCTACGATTACTCGACGACTCAGCTGTTCACGCAGAACACGCCCACTTACTGCACTCCGTCCTATGTCCCTCTGCGCTTTCCTCTTTTTCCCTTCCCTCCTTCCCTACAGCGTTCTTTCACCGTCCCTTCCATTCAACGACCGTCGCCTCCCCTCCTCATCCCTCTTCTTTTCCTCCTCTCAACCACGTCTTTCCTCTTCCTCTGCCTCTGCTGCCTTCGCTTCTAAAGCGCCATCTGGAGGCGGCGGCGGTGACACTCGGCTGCAGCTGCAGCGTCCGGCAGCGATCGAGGGAGGAGGAGGAGGAGGAGGCGGTGACCTCTCTGCACTCGACGACCTTCGCCAGTTGATCTATTCGTCGACCGGAAGAAGAACGAAGCGCGGGTATTTGTGTTTATTCTGCGGAAAACTCTATTCGCGCAAATACGGACTGAAGATCCACGTAAGAACCCACACCGGCTTCAAACCGCTCAAGTGCAGGGTCTGTCACCGGCCGTTCGGAGACCCAAGCAACCTCAACAAACACATCAGACTGCACGCCGAAGGAGAAACGCCGTATCGATGTCAACACTGCGGAAAGGTCCTAGTGCGCAGGCGCGACCTCGAACGTCATATCCGGTCACGTCATTCGATGGTGGAAGTGACGCAATCGGATGCAGACGACAATGCGACGGCGACAGTGACGTCATCCGTTTCTATTTTAGACGAACACGAAGAACAGGTTGACGTCATTTAAAAGTTAGACGAATCACCTCGAGTGATGACGTCATTCGTTAACAGGTAAACACGTGATTTCGTCACAGAAGACGTGAACGCTTCTCCGAAGAATAAACTGACAAAGAGGACATTTAAGGTCTTGGTCCTGATGGCTGCTCTCCAACTGCAGCTCATCTCTCTTCTGATCTTTAATTAAACAGGTCTTTTAATGAGGTCATTTGATGCTATAAGAAAATGTGTAAGTCTTGTATTTCTAAACCCACATTTAATCTCAGAGTCAAAATCCTTTCAAACACTTAACACCTACTGTTGGTCATCGGTACAATGGGTCACATGAGTCGTGGGTCAATTGGTCTTGACCCTTGATCCGTCAAATCTTGACTTCCGGTGCAGTTATATTAAATACAACAATATCCAAATACTATGTTCAGATAAATAAGAATTTGATATTTATGCTAAAAATCCAAAATATAAAAAACCATGCTTTCACAATGCTAAGCCATTAGCTTATAAACCAAGTGATTTTTGGTCAACTAGCGAATAAATCTGAACTAAGAGGGATTTTTCTAATAGACTTCGACCGAACCATGACAAAACTCAACTTATCTGGCTTGGTACACTTGGTACAGCTGCACTGCACACAAAACTTCACTGACTCACTGAACTGTCTACTTTCTCTGTCTTATATCTTTCTTACTCAAATTGCATCAAGAACCTTGGTATTTACGTTGACAGTAACATGACCTTCAAAGAGCATTTTGGCTAGACTCTCTCTCTCTCTCTCTCTCTCTCTCTCTCTCTCTCTCTCTCTCTCTCTCTCTCTCTCTCTCTCTCTCTCTCTCTCTCTCTCTCTCTCTCTCTCTCTCTCTCTTGTCCTGCTTTTACCAAATTAGGCAAATTAGGGTTATTCGTTCTTCACTTTCTCTGCCTGCAGCCAAATCTCCGGTTCAAGTTTCTCAGCTTCTGTTGCTAGTAGACTAGACTATTGCAATTCTCTTTATCTTGGTCGGTCCAAAAACCTGCTCTCCACTCTGCAATCCGGGGCAGAGGCGGATCTAGGGGAGGGCAGGGGGGTACACATGTCCCCGGGCGCCGAGGTGAGGGGGTGCCAAAATTGGATATTTGGGTAAGTGAAATGCACAATAAAGTAGAAGAAACACTTGCGAGGACCTTATTTTGCTCGTCAGCACAATATGAAGAGAGAGTTGAGGGGCGCCGAAAACGATGTGAGGACCTTTTTTGCTTGTCAGTTGTTAGGGGCGCCAACGTACACTTTGTCCCCGGGCGCCGAATACCCTAGATCCGCCCCTGATCCGGGGCGTAGCCAAGAATTTGATTGTGGGGATAAATTGGGGAGATAAATTAGGGGGATATATTGTTAGCACCCAATGTACTCATTCATAGCTGAGTCGACTGGGGCGCTTGGGACAGAAACAAACGAAAAGCTTCTGCCGTGGCCGGGAGTTGAACCACGGATTGAAAGACCAGTGGTCCAGTGGGCTAACCACTGTTCCACCGCGCACCGTTATGAAATCACTCGATCGAATAGGAAGCCTTTGTATTTGTTGCCTTTGTTTGTACAAATTCATTTATTGTTAATATAAAGCAATCGACATTTGTTCAGATGATTAGGGAAAACGAATTCTTAACGCCTCTTGTTCGTGCTCTTTCGTTTCAGTAAAATATCGTCTATAGATATAGTGAGCATGCCGTTAGTTCATAGGTCATAGGTCATAGGTCATAGGTCATAGGTCATAGGTTAAAGGCCTAATTACTTTCGGCTCAGAACGTGTACGCCCTCACTTCCGCCATTTTGTCTCCGGTTGAGACCAGGAAGAGTCTCTTCGATTTCGTAACAGCGATGCCGTTGACGGTTGCATCGGAAGAGAATCGGTCGTTGAGATTGAGAAGACAACTGACGAACTGTCCTTCGGGTCCGAACAGAAGGACTCTTCTCAGGCCATCGTCAACGATCACGATGCTTCGATCGTCTGGGCAAGAGGCCAGGGCCAGGCCTCGGCCAATGGGGCCACAGGGACTGGCCTCGTCAGGGCGGATCGACGTCAGTATCAAGCCGTCTTCGTCCGTCACGAAGACGACTTTCGCTTCGAGGATGCACAGCTCACCCCGACAACTGACTGCCACGTCGACGATCTCTTCGAAGGGAATCAGTTTTCTCGTCAGCTGAGCATCCCGTTTACCGTTGATCGAATGAACGACGGGCGAAACAAGAGACCTGCAGACGGAGATGCGATTCCTCGACGCAGCCACAAATCCCTGCTTCAGCCGGGCAACGGCCAAGACACCCGCCGAATTAGAAGAGCCGCCGCCGCCACCGCCGCCGCCGCCCCCACGGGGATCGACTTACGATGAACGCCGTTCATCAGATGGACCTGGACTCCGACAGTCGTCGTCACGGCCAGATGATCGTCTACGAGGAAAGCGACCGCTCCAGTGGCGTTCGGAACGACGAAGAAATGCACGAATTCTCCTTTGGAGGAGAACACGTGGACTCCTTGGCGCTGGGGATCGACCACTGCCAGTCGCGTTCCATCGGAGGAGACGGCCATCTTCTGCGGTCGCTGCAGTGACCCCGGCTGACGATTGGCGCTGTAGTTTCCAAAGCGACCGACGTATTTGGCGTTGCTAGGCAACCTGCGCTGAGCTTCGGTCAACGGCGACAGTTCAGAGGTCATCTGCAGACCAGCGCTGGCGATCTGGTCAACTGGAACGCCCTCTGCTGACGCCATGCTGAGGAGGGCGGTCAGTGGGTAGATGCGCCCTCTGCCGAGCTCCTCCTCGCCGGCGCCCACTCCGAGAGGACCTCGTTCGATGTCATCGACGATTGGAGGGCGATCGTCGTTAGACTCTGCAGAGCGCCGTTTGATGAAGTGAAGAGGTGTCTCGTCCGGTGGCAGAGAATTCAAAATGGCGGGTGGAGGATTCGATGTCATCTTTTCTTCTTCTGGAAACGCGAAATCCGCTTCGGAAATGTCAAAGGCATTCGTAGAATGATCTTCATCTGGTATTATGGCATCTCCAGGGTGGTCAGTTGCTGATGCCTGTACAGAGTCTAAGTTGGACTGTTGGGGAGGAGGGTGTAGATGGTCAACGGACTTGACAATGACCCTGTCGACCTCTGAGACCGTCTCAACTCCGTTTTCCTTATCATTCTGGGAAGAATTTCTGGCATGAGAATATCTCAGGTCATGCCTTAAGACTTCATGTCTATTGAGTAGCGCTTGCTTTGGTCTGACTTTGAGGATACCTTTTAGTTGAAACTCTTGTTTAGCGACGTTCAGAGGAAGAGCCGCCATCTGCCCCTGTGAAGAGCTGTGCTCCCCTCTTGGCTGCTGCTTCGTCGACGACGAAGTGGGTCGCGACTCTTCTTCTTCTTTCGCCAGTTTTCTGACAGCTTCGAGGGATGTTTGGTTGACCTGGAGCCCTGCGAGTCCTTTGCGTCGAAGGCCAGTCTTTACTTTGCAGAGAGGACAGAGGACGACGGAGCGGTCCTCTGGCCTTGTCAGACAGTCGGCGATGCAGAGACCGCAGAAGGTGTGGCGACAGTGGAGCAGGAGGGGCAGGTGGGGGCCGTCGTCGTAACACGTCAGACAAACCTTGCAGACGATGACGTCATCGCTTAGGTTCTTGGGGATGACGTCACGCCGATGGCGAATAAGTTTCGCCATTGATTGTGAATTCCTACGCCCGATCACGTGACAGATGTTGATCAGCGGGTGAAGACCTCGAGCAATTCGACGGAGCTACGAGAGATCGATGAAACATCTGAAATCCAGAAAAGTCTTCGCTTAATTAATTAACGCTTTTCACTGCAGACATTTCTATTGGTCTTCTGTGCTGGAATTGCTATAATAGGCGTATACGATGTCTGCTTGTTTTGGGAGAAATGTAGCTTCACTGTCTGTTGGGACGCTGCTTATTTGGACCATTGTATCTGGCCTATAATTATAGGTTCTACCAGAGTCGATATATTGCCACACAGCTCTCACTGTTATCATCCTCCATAAAAATACCTTGCTGCGACTGCCTACCGGGATCTACAACCTTGACCACCACAGACAACGGATTACGGACGACTATGCATGATTTTACCCACGTCATGCGCCAAGCTTTTTTCAGGCAGCTCAAGGCCTATAGTATAAAGTTCGGGTTTAGCTTACTTTACTTTTACTTACTGTATAAGGCTGATAGCTTGTGTTAAACTTGGAGACAAAACAGCGCATCACAAAAAATAAACGAGACTGATAGGCCCTATTAGGCCCTATTAGGCCCTATGCAATATATTTATATGATAAATGTTCAGCCTACAGGCCTACGCCTAAATTATTCTTAGAGATTGCTACTGACGTTAGTTTTACTCAAAATTCTTTAGCATCAAAAACTTTAAATAAAAATCAGATAAAATGATTAGATGTATGCGCTCTTTGGTCTGTATCACTTTCTCGGAAATAATAGAAACAAACGAACAGGGGCGGATCTAACGGGGTACGTATGTCCTCGGGAGCCGCGGTGGGGAGGTGGCGCCAAAATCGGGTTTAAGCCAAACAAGAAAAAGAACAAAACAAACTTAACGACACTGATGATGACCATTTTTTGCTTGTCAGGATTTTCGTAAAGTTGAGGGGGCGCCATCCGTATGGTTTGTCCCATGCAGGCGCCGGACACCCAGCTCCGCCTCTGCAAACGAAGTCATTGGGGGCGCAAACGGGAGCTAGCTACTCTAGAACTGTGCAGGGGCATCGGGATCGCCACGCCCTATTAGAGGCAGGGTCCCTCGATCCCGAGTCCCTATACTCGGGGTGTCTGTCGTGGGATTTGCGCAAAACCGATTATAGTAACTATTTTCAGAGAAAGAGGAATAGGTGCTTGTCGACAGAATTTGCACACCTGTACTTATTTTCGCTGTATATTCGATATGGCGTTAGTCATACTCTGACGACGATTGAATCTTGTTACCTGCGGAATGTAGGCTGAGCGCTGACAGATATCTCCTATCTCAGTCGATGAAACTTTCCCTCGACACTATGGCGACACAGTAGGACTGCCTTAAGGCTTAAGATAAGGGGATCGGAGAGGCTTCGTTGTCGTTTAGACCGACCCATTCGCACCACACCCTTTCGGTTTTGAATGTAAGGCGTGGGACTTCTCACGCTTCACTAAGAAATGGCGCTCTGGCGAATGCACAAAGAACTAAACACAAAGCTCCAAAAGGGACATTTGCATTGACGTCAATGCTAGTTCCTTAATAATCACAGGATTTACAGCAGCGCTAAGGTAAATCATCATCATCATCATCATTAACCGTGGGCTCATCGCCCGTTGGTGTATAATGCCATCTCCACAGTTTTCTGCCATTCTTTCCTGTCCGTTGCTCTGTGACTAAGATCCTGTAAACTTTCCACACCATTCTTCAATATCATCACACCATTGTGGTCTCCTCTCTTATTGGCACCTCCATTATTCCAAACATTAGAGCTTTTAAATACCTCCATGGTAAATACCATAGATTTATTATTATATTAAAGTCTATGGAAAATACTCGCCATTTTATAATATGGCCGCCTGAATTACCGGTAATCCGGAGCTTCTTAATAATAATAATAATAATAATAATAATAATAATAATAATAATAATAATAATAATAATAATAATAATAATAATAATAATAGTAGTAGTAGTAATGTGATTTTAAGTGGTTTAGGAGGCTACGTAAGCCCGTGTGAAAACCACTGTTTTAACTCTCCACATTCTTCGGGGACCCTCTTTGGGAAGCACCGACGTAGTGATTTAATTTGCTGCAAGTGGTTCAAAATGATCGCTCATTAAAATCTGATGTGTTTCAAAGACGTTTGCGTCACAAGTTTCTATAGTCCAGTGGTCATTATGGTTTTGACCTCTCTTGTGTTTCATTCATAGGCGAGTTGCAGGCAAAGATATACGGGGGGTGTAAGGCGATGGGGTAATCATGGGCGGTCGCTACTCGCGTCGCTACTAGCATGTAAACAGGAAGTAATCCGAAAGTAGTCCGTTCGTACTGAAGGAAGTTCCAAAGACGATGACTGCTCCATAGAGATCTTGAGAGGCGTATTATGCTATATTTTTACTTTTTCACGATATAAGGTAACGAGAATTTAAGATAAAAAAGGAAAGAAATGGATAAAATAAATATAAATTTATGATATGTGCTACGGTGTGCGGACTGATACACTGGTACTTTGGTTTGTTCGGTTAGAGCACGGATTTCTACTTCCTGTTTACATGCAAGTAGCGACCGCCCACGATTACCAAAGAGTGATCTGAGAATAAAAAGTAGCCACGCCTATTGTAAAGATGGTCGACGACAGGACGGTTGCAGTTGGGATGCTGATATGCATTTTAAAAGCTGTGTTTTCAATTTTAAAAGGTGTCGTAATTGGAGAAAGTTTCGGTGATGCCTTGGATGCTGTTTAGGAAAGTTATTATTTTGAGATCACATTTTAATGTCATATAACCATTTGAGTTGACGAAAGACCTAGCAATCAATCAATCGGGCAATGACCTACTGATCTGGAAGCTGATTGGGTGAACAACAAGGATGTCTTGCTGAATTATCCACTTAAATGTGCAAGCACATTCGCTCAGATATACCTGGATGGTATTTTTTGTCCCGAACAAATATATTGTGGATATATTTTTAAGTGGTGCACCTGTTGTTTAATGCCAGCTTATCATTCATGCGGATAATGTCTGGGTAACTACTTAGGGGATATATCCCCACAGCATATCCCCTAATGGAGCTGTAGCTTTATGAGCAACATTTTCGTCGGCTATTGTGGCTTCTTTTGAATTGCAATGTAAGGTTTAGTTGATTTTACATTATGTATTTTGTTTCATTTATTTTAGGAAAGGTGTTCAAATACTTGGCTTTCGTAATAGTCAGTAATGTTCTGATAACTTTGTTTGGTGAATAATATTGTTGTTGTCATCATGTGTACCAATGCATACGTAAATGCATTGACTGAAAATCTCTTTGAACTTCAGCAAAAGGGAATTCTCTGCGATATTGTCATCCAGTTGATGGACTGCCAGATTTCAGCACACCGTGCTGTTTTGGCGGCTGCAAGTCCCAGCCTGTGTTCTCTTATAAGTTCCCAGATGGCCACAGTCGGGTGGAGTGCACCAGTGAGTCAGATCATCGAAATGAAGAGCTTCCGTGCTGCTGACGCCAAACTGTGGCTTCAGTATGTTTATACTGGAAAGACGAGTCATCCAAGTTCTCTGAAGCAGTGCAGGGACGTCTTGTCGCTCTTTGAGCTGCTCGGCATTCAGAAGCCAGACTGGCGCATTGGCAGTTTTGAGGAGACATCTTCTGAGAGGTATTTTTTCAGGCTAATGACATTGTTTAAACTATTGCTGTGAGCTTCTTGTTTACTTTACCTCGGCTCTGTGAAGTTGCTTTGATGATGTAGTCACTTGTACAGCTTCTATTGTTGGGCATGTTTTGTAATATGCAGAATGAATATGGTGTTATACTTAATATTGCTAACAGAAGCTTTGTGAAAGCATTTATATCTGCATTAGGTAGCAGCAGTGAATTTTCTCTTCAGTTAACACTCCCGGGCACAGAATTTCTCATAAGTGAAATGGTAGGAAACCTTCACCATCCTGTGAAAACTGCTGTTTATTAATTGATAATGTTGATGTGGACTGTGGAGTGTAACCAGAATATAGATCAAATATAGGCTAGCTTTGCATTGCTTTAAGCAGTTGCAGCATCATAGTCTGAGTATTGGCAATATATTTGGAGCTCATCAGATTTTGCACATGATCTAGAGCAGGGATGTCAAACATGTGGGTTGGATATGGCCCACAAAAGCTTTTCATTTGCCCCCTTGGGTATGTGGCTGAATACAAGGAAAATCTTTATGTTTAAGCAAAGTTACTTTATTTATTTAATGCATGTTCAAAAAGTACATATATCAAAATCAGAAATTACATATATGACACTCATTTTTTACATACAATAAAAATGATATAAAAAATTTTGAAACAATTATTGAACACGCTGTTTTATATACTGTTTGTGTAATAGACCTACTGTACATGTAGTTCATGTTAATGCTATGTACAAATCAGGCCCATGACAATCACAGAAACTTTTATGTGGCCTGCAATATGAAATGAGTTTGACATCCCTAGAGTCTAGATTAAACATGAATGCTCTATAGTTGCTATAATGCATAAAGTATTTATTACACAACTTTTCACATTTTGAAAATAATTTATGGTGACTTTGTGTTGATTTAGTGAATTGATGCCATCTGAGGCTTTACTATTCAACAACACAGATTCATCACAATGTATTGGTAAAATTCTCAACATTTGTTTTGTTTGTTAAAAATTATTTTCTGGATACTTTTTTATTATTGGGATTTGTTTTCTGCTTGTGGCATATGTAAGCATATGCCCAAACTGGGAACAGAGGGTGGAGGTGGTCAGTCCCTATTTGGACCAGTTGTGGGCACAGTGTGACAGGTTCGCCTAGGACGGCAAATACTCTGGTGCTGGCAGTGGGTGAGAGTATGTACCAGAGCTCACAGTTTAACTCCTTTATTACTTAAACGCTTCTGCAGCTCACTGGGCAGCTCACAACACTCCCAGGTTAAGAAATCCCATAGGATTGATTCAATGTCCATGTGGGGCTATGTGAACCAGGAGACCAATCTTGATTTCAGGTGTGTGCTGAATTTTTGTCCATCAAAGGTCTTTGAGAACAGCTGTGGTGTAGGCGTGTTTGACCGTTCCTGTACTTCTGTAATAATTCAAGCTATATATAGTTCTGAAGTCCAGGCCCAAGTGTAAGCAGAATATTTACAATACTGTGGAAATCTGTTCTTTATAACTGGATGATTGTTGTCTACTGTGGCATATGTCAAAATGCCTAAGAACATCTCACTTTCTTTACTAAAAGTTTCATTTTCACCTGCATTCTGTATCTACAAAGCTCAATGAGTATGTGTGATGTTTTTTGTAGAAAAGGCAGCTGGGTATGATAGCGGTGTAACTGCTTTTGACGGTAAAGAATGCAGAAAAAGAGAGACTGAAGCTTCTAGTGAGAAGAGCTTGCAGCTGGAGCCTGACGCTTGGTACAACAATTGTACAGATAGAATTGCAGACAGCGCAGTCAGTGGAGGAAGTCCGAACAGCTCGCATACTTGTATGCATTTGGATAGCTGCACTACTGATGTTAAGCAGGCCCTTTTGGACAATAGCAGTGGAGTACAGAATGCATTTTCTGTTCAGTTGACGCATCGTAATAAGTGTCAGATTAAGAAAGCTTATCGGCACAGAGTTGCAAAAGATCAGGTTTATGATTGCAGCTATTGTGGGAGAACTTTCTTTCGGAAGCAGTCATTTAAAATTCACGTGAAGGTTCACACCGAAGGAAGGCCACATAAATGCAAAGTCTGTGGAGATTCTTTCCGATATCCAAAGACACTGGCTCGACATGCAATACTATTTCATCGGGTTTCTTATTGTAATATATGTGGCTCTAACTGTGTATGTTCTACAGAGCTGGACAAGGAGAATGGTAAAGGTGCTGTCCAGTATTTCTGTAATATCTGCAACAAGTCATTTGTTACACAAAAAAGCTTAGCTGAACATCAGTTAGTGCATTCAGACATGGTTACTAAAGAATTTATGTGTGAAATTTGTGGGAAAAGTTTCAAAAGAAAAGGACAGTTGTCACTGCACCAGGCAGTTCATTCGTCCAAACCATACACGTGTAGATTCTGCAGTAGAATCTTTGTGAATTATGTCCAACTTGAGGAGCACTTGAGGCGACACACGGGTGATCGACCTATTGAATGTGATGCTTGTGGAAAACGCTTTCACTCTAGAAAGACGCTCAAAACTCATCTGGACAGACACACTGGACTTTCCCATCAGTGTGACATCTGTGGACGTCACTTTTCATCCAGAGCGTATCTACTTGTGCATGTTGATGGACACACGAACAACAGACAGAGATTGCATAAATGTGAAGTATGTTCAAAAGCTTTCTTTGACAAGAACTGTCTTCGTAAGCATCGTTACATTCATGACAAGTCACGATCTCGTTCCTTTGTTTGTGTGATTTGTGGCAAAGGGTTCTACAGCAGTTCAGGCTTACAGTCACACGTCATCTTCCATCGAGACGAAAGACCGTACAAGTGCGATGTCTGTGGAAAAGGCTTCAAGCTGAAATCGCACTTCAGGAGGCACTGCAAAGTGCACAATAATAAAGGCAACATAGCAGAAGAACATTACATTGACGACATAGCAACTGGCCAACGTGGATTATCTCAATACTGATACAGTATATATTTCTTGTCATGTGACTTCAGTCAAACTGCTTGATATTGGTCCTGCTAATGTAACATAATTATTAGGGTATTTACAAACACCTTTCAATTACCGGTAATTACCTGTTTGTGTCAACCCAGCTTCATGTCACATAATGTGAACATTATTTTTATGTAACAGCAAGTGGATTTGACTGTATTATCATGTTTTGGAGGCCTTAGTTTAATTGTCCTTTTTAGTTTAATTGATTTATAACTGTATGATACTTGTGCCAAAATATTTCTCACTGAAGTGCTTTTGATTGGACAAATACTTTTCTTTCACTGCTAATTGCTGCATGAAACTGTCTTCTTGTGATGGCAGCAGAGTTACTTATTTTCTTTCAGTAGTAATATTGCTCTGATCTTATTTTCACTGTCAATGGCAGCGATGCCTTTTATTGTATTGAAATTTTATTATTTATTTTGCATGCTTGTTTATGTATGTTTAAGTGCAGCAATAAGTTGTTTTATTAATATATTTGTGTTGCTTTAGTTGATGTCTCAGTTATATCAAGAAATGGAGTTAACAGTGGCAGATTTTTGATGATGATTAATTATTATTATTATTATAAAAGCCGACTTATATAGTGCAATACACATGAATAAAGTTCAAAATCAAAAGTGCTTTACAGTCCAAATGAGGACTGTCAATTAGGAGCCAGTGGATGGCTGTTGTTGTGGGTGTTATATGGAATAAGTTTTAACATTTATTCTAACTAGATTTGGATACTTTGATTTTTCCACTAAAATTAAATACTGTATTTGAAAGGCAGCACTTTGAGATATATGTGTCCTGTGGTTTGAAATTGGTATTAATTAAAGTAATTACGGTAAGTGAGGATTTTACATAGTGTCTAATAAAAGTACAGTGTAATTCTGAAACATTGTGTTCTTTGGAATGCTGTTAGAGAAACAGAGAAGATGTAAAAGACCTTTGTGTATGTGTAATTTATGTTGTGTTTTAAAGAAGGTAAGTTGTTCCAACAAAGTAAGTATTAAAAACAAGTTCTGGTTTAGTCAACTCTATTTATTTTTAAACCATTGGCTATATAAGAATTCCTGTTTAGAGGAATTGGATTTGAAGTTAATGGATTGAGCAAGTCAACCATGAATGTGCCTTATCCCTTCCTTAGATTCAGTGTTTATTCTAGGCCCTTTTTGGGGGATTTCCCCCAAGGTTTGAAAATTTCCCACGAAATTTCTATATGTTGCATTGGGGATGGAAATTTCCCCCAAACGTGTGACGAGAGGGGTTTTTATTTTGAGAGGGGAAAATTGAAGGATGTGACCATATGAAGAGTATTTGAAAAGGAAGGATGTGATGTTTTTTGTTGTTGTTACCACATTCGAAAAAAAATTATATCAGGCTGGTTTTTTTCTCGTCAAGGTTTTTGGGCAGAAAACCTTTCGAAAGATTCAAGAACGCAATTCAGTGGCTAGAATAAACACTGAACAGCTTAGACTCTTAAAAGGTGGGAATTATTGTTTTAATAGACCTAGAGTCCAGATATGTTTTCTGTGGAATTAATAAGGGAGAATACAGGATTTTGAGCTGGCGGTCTTTATCAATATAGAGATGGAGTTTGGTGTTTCTCACAAGAAAGGAGGGGGCTGTCCATTAATTGTCAACATTTTTTGGGCAATTTTTGACCCTCCCCATTGTAAGATAAAAACGGTCAACTTTCAGTGACCCCTATAATTATGTCAAAAATTACCCCTGACTAAGACCTGACGGGTAAAAAAAGTTTGGAAGGTTTTATTTTTGAGTGATTTTTTTCCCTTGTTTTTTTAAGTGTAATAATAATGGTATTTTGATTACCTTTTTTTGCTTGTTAGGCCTATTGTTATAATATTATAAATAGTATTCCATAAAATTTATATTTTTATCATTTGTAAAAAACGGAATTATTGAAATCAAATTCTCATGACCCCCTCCCTTGTCAACAATGAACTTTCAAACAATTTTGACGTCATTCAGTTTTAGCTGGTAATCAGTGGTGTGTGACAATGAAAAAAAACTGGGAATACCTTGCTCACTGCTGATCAGATTAGAAATTCAATCTATTCTCTTAACTGCAAGAGTGTACGCTATTTATTTGGATATGTCACACAGCAGTGCACAACCTTTTTAGTCTATGGCAACACTCGACGACTGCAATCTCGATATGCATGCTTTGGTCTGAGATCGGCCTCCACTGCAGCGCTACTCGTCCCGCGAATGCGTCTTTCCATGATGATCGCGCATTTCCGTGGCACGGTGGCAGCACCACGGGTCTGGAATGGTTTACCACTGGCCATTCAACTCTCACCATCTGTGAGTTAATGCGTTTCCTTTTAAAAGGCCTGGCTATTTCGAACTAGTTATCATTCTGTTTTGACATTGTAATGTGTTCAAGAAGTCTTTATGGATTAGTTATCACAGTAATCTTAACTTTAATAATAATAATTAACTCATTAAGAGGAAAACTAGATTGACAAATGGTGACAATATTGATAATGGTGATGTCTGCGAGGGGTGCTTACAACAACTGAATTTATATGGCACCACATAACTATAGGCTACTGAGATCATTACTGATATGCAGGTCGCCTAAAGAATAAAAACAAGACTTAGTCGTGTTTTATTTAAACCATGGATATAAGAATACATTTTAATAATTAGATTTGAAGTTAATATTGACGTCAACGCTGTTGCCAATGGCGACGGCGTTGGGCGCTTTGAGTTCGAACGAGAGAGAGAGACAGACAGACAGACAGACAGAGGAGAGGAGCCAAGAGAGATGAGTGCTTTCTTAATTTGATGAGATTGGGAGGCCCTGAGGATGCGACTGTGCTGCTGTGTTCTGTTGTTGTGGTCGTCGTTCGGCTGTTGTCTTCCTCGCGTTTCGCTTTCGACAGATCCTCAGAACGCATTCAGCGACGAAGCAGTGAACAGCGAACAAGGTGGGAATTATTGTTTTAAACGACGACTCCAGTCGTTTCTAATTAATCAAGTATTTGCTGCTGCGGTCATCGTCATACATTGGTAACATTGCCAGAGACTTCTATTGCGCCATTTTATTGAGGTGTCGACACTAATTTTAAGATGCCAGCGGTAATTGTCATTGTCGTTTTGTTTGGTGCAGAAATTCTGACTCGACTGAAGTAAAAGAAGGTTGAATTGAATTGAATTTTTATTTACTTGTTTATATAAATGGGCCTAATGCTATTTTGATAAGAGTTAGCCTTATGCTTCTAATGCTGATGGAAGTAGGCCTAGTATTAATATAGCATTCTTAGCAGAAAATAAATTTACATAACCTAATAATGAACTACAATATTGAAAACATTCAGTTTTACCGGTAATCACTCTGTGACAATGAAAAAAATAAATGGGAATACTTTTTCAGTTCAACTGATCTCCTGGTCACAGCCAACTGAGCAGCCGATCGTTTATGATGACAAATTTGCCAATTCAGAAGTACTCGATATTCACTGTTACCATGAAATAATTCCGTTGAATCTGCACAAAATTTTTGCATCAACTACTGTGAGTTAATCCTTTACTTTGGCATTCATAGTTTGCTGGTTGTTCACTCCTCTTTGTCTCATTCTGACTAAGCCTAAGAAATACTTCAGATTTATCATGTCATAGAATTAGACTATGAATGATCCCAAAAATTTCTGTGCACTGCAGATCAAGGACGTAGCTAGGCATGGGCTTAAGGGGGTTCAAGCCCCCAAACCTGAAGCTAACCTCCCCCCTCCCAATGAATTCAAGCTCAAATGGCATTGTGGGCTCAAAGTTTTGTTGGTGCAGTTAGTGCAGTCTTGAGTGATCAGCAAACGCCAATAATTTTACGACCTAATGATAATGATTTCATGGTGTCATTAATCCGCTATATGGTGCCAATATATATGGTGCTTTCTTAATTTTATCGGGGCTGATAAGGTCAGTACCTTGGCTAGTGGGCAGCGAGGCAATAATTTTCTGCCATGAAGTTCATTAAAACATGCTTTCGTAACAAAACTGGTAATGATCACCTGAGTGACTTGGCAATTCTGTTTGTTCTCAAACGTGGCCAGGAGCATCTAACACAAGGGAATGGGAGGGGAAGAGAGGGAAGCATGGGCGCTCACATAAATTTTTCCAACAGGGGCAACACACAATGGCCATGGGGGCACCACATAAATTTTTCCAGAAGGGGCAACACACGCATTTTAGCACAATGGGCACATTTAATATTTTAGCTAGGTTTTCACATTTCAATGTGACTGCTCGTGTCATGTGATATTCATTATGCCTAGAAAAGCATATATAAAGTCTTTCTGCATTATATTAATTTATTCTCTATGCTGCAACTGATGAGATTTAAAGTCTGTTGATTGATCTTAATAACTTTGTTATCACTTTCTTTATAAGTATATTTTAAGAACAGTTTTAGTGGTTAAAGTATTTTAAATTTTATAAATTGCTGAGTAACTGCCTAATTTGTTTTCAGTTTGATCTGGACCTTGAAGATCATTATTATGAAGTGTACGTTGGAAAAAATGCCTCTTATATTTATGAATTGTTTGAGAAAAAGAAAAGCAATTGGAAGACAATTCTATACACAAAAACACCTTCAATCAGATGCAGCCCTTTTGCGGTTTGTTGCATTGGTATTAAAACCACCAAGAGCTACAAAATCAGACTCACAGTGGAAGGTAAAATATCTGGTCACCAAATTTATCTTCAACACTGTAATCACAGTTCTATCATTCAAGGACATAACTTTGATGTACAATGAAGCCTGCTTAAATCCACATTCAAAACCTATAGGGGTTGACTGCTGAATAGTACATGGGGATGTTGATGGGAGATTACATTAAAAGAGAATAGTTTTAGAGGAAAGGTTTTACTGTCCCAATGCTGAAAGTTTTTGTTATGTACTCTATTTTAAATTCAAAAGCTTTGCTTGAGCTTGAGCTTGCTTAGCTTTGTGTCTTTCTTTTACATTTAAAGTTCAAAATATGTTGACTTTGTCAGAGAATGTAAAGAAAATATTTTATCTTACTGTTTTAATTATGAAATTTTAATTGTGCTATATTCATGATTGTATCTTTATAAATGATGTCACAGATGTGGACCAATGGCTGTGTTCTGTTACTTTGGCTGGTGTCTTGCTTTTCTTATTTGGTGATCAACTTAGTAGGTAAGTTATGTTGTCATTTTAAAACTCAGGGATTGAAAATTGCTTTACTTCTAAGAGATATGTATGTAGAAATTCATGATCTCTATAATTATCAGTTGTTCATGTAAATGGCTGTGAGTCAGTTTCTATGCTTGTTTCTAGTGAATCTTTATGTGACCAAAGAAACCAGGAGTAATGACACTAGATTGTGAGGTGACAACTCATTTGAAACAACTTGTTGTAACTGTAAAGATAGTAATTATGACTGACTGATTGGCTGAAAGCATTTATACAATATGTAATAATGCTAAAGCTGGAGACTGAATTTCACTGTTGACATTGTTGGTCAGCAGTAAAGTTCAGTGCTGTGGTAATCAATACTTATGTTGGTTCATCTTAGCCTTAATTCCTAAGGTTGCTATTCTCATATAAAATGTTGTCACAACCACTTCTATAGTTGATTTCCAAGTGGTATTTAATTGGTATTTACTATTTAGACCTATTTGTGTTTGAGGACACTGTTGAATTGATCTCAAAGTAGTTGGAAATGAGCAGATTTCAGAACAATTGAACAGTTATTGCTATGACTTCATATTCATTCAGCTATTTCAAGATGTATTGCTTGATTTCAGGACTTCTGCTTTCCATTACCTGTTAGGAACTGTAGCAGGTGTTGTGTTTTCTGTGATGCTTATCTTCTTCTTTATCTCCAGGAGTTTTAATCAGGTATCAAACCTTCGGGTGATTCAAATCTTTATATGTGGTGCATATTTTAAAAATATATGACTGCATATTGGCAATCCCCAAACTGAATAAATGCTTCCAATATCATTGTTATAGAGGAGTCTGGGCATAGCTTCAGTCGCTCCCAATTAACGTAATACTAGATTCAAATCTTGAACTTTGGAGCAGATTTAGAGTATACTTTAAATTCATTCAGCAATTACTTTACCCCTCATTTAGATAGAATTTTGTAAATGTTTGTGAAGTAATGTTAACCTGTTCAGAGGCCCCCTCCTCCTCAGTGTCGACACCAGACATTTGAGAGTGGGGGTTATGGCGAGCACATTTGAGGGTTCTGGGGCAGAGCCCTTAGTGGTGTCCAGGGGTTTGGCCCCTGGTCAGCTGAAGCTGAACAACTTTTACTTTTACAGCAGAATTCGTTAGAATTACTCTTCCACACGCAATGAGAGCATTGAATAACTTTTAAACAATATTTTTATCCATCCGATAAAATTTCTTGCAAATAGTAACGGACGGCCATGGCGGGTCCCAGTCATCTGACGCATGACTGCTTGTTATATAGATATTATAGAGAACTTGTTATATAGATAGATAGAGAACGCTTGATACTTAGGCTAGTAGAACCGATCCTCAACAATCCCCTACCCCTCACAAAAATTTCTCTGCAATTTTGCATGAACTCACGGGTGGCCCTGATGGCAAGTGGGCTTGTTCAACCCCCCCCCCGTGGCCTCGCCACTGCTCCGACTGCTGTGCTAATGAACATGGAGACAGACATGCACATTCGGTTTAGTCCAACTAAGGTGCTTGAGGGAGCATCGTGAACTCCCCTTGGGGCAGAGCACCAGCCACAGAGATTTTGAGTACAGTATTATTAGAATTACCAGTCGACGGTGACAGGGATATTTTTACACCCCCTAACACTCCCCAATTTGAGGTCAACACCCCCCACAAAAAATTGATAATGTGACAATGGTGTGCATACAAAATGCATACTAATTAGCTCTGGACACCCCTTCCCCAATTTCAGGTCGACACCCCCCCCCCCAATTCACAATCCTAGAAATATCCCTGGACTGTGAGCTCTGGTGCATATTTAAGAGACTTCGTTTATGATTTATTATTAAATGGCCAAAAGCTGTAAATCCTGTAATACAACTACGTATATTGATTCTGTTGGCAATCACCCCTCCCCATTCCGGTAAAAATTCTCATTTTTTCTCAGTTTTGCTCAAATTCCAAGACTGATCCCAGTAAGAATGGGAGGTCTGGAACCCGGTCCACCTCGTGGCTATGCCAATCCGGCATTGGAATAGCCATGAGGTGGACCGGGTTCAAGGCGGAGAGTTGTGAATTGGAGATATTCACTGATCATATCCTGATATTATATCCTGACATCCAAATCATGCAGCAGACATTGAAATGGCCGGCACAGTGCCTTAAGCCCAACATTATCAAAGAGAATTGTTTGACTGTCAGATGGAAGATGAAGTTCCTTGTTTGTAGAAATTGTCTGTCATTGCATTGAGCGTTGTGGCTGGAAGTTCGCTGACAGTGTGGTTTATGCGCTGGATTTGGTACAACCTACAGATGGCCATCGATACGTATCGCGAGGTTGTCCTCGCCTACCTGATGATATCTTCATTGATCAGTTTTTCAATCTGCTACTACAAGGGCCCAGTGACAAATAGCCGTCTCTTGGACCTAATCAGATGGCTTCTCAAGGCCATATCGCTTCTCGCTGTCTACTGTGGGTTGAGAGCTGTGTTTGCTGAATTGTTCTTCGTGGACAATTTTTTTTAAAACTACTAGTTTGAGTTTTATTTGTTCATTCTCTAATAAGTTTTTGGCCCTTTTTTCCTTGACACATATAAAGATTAGACACAATTTGCCTATTGCTTTTCAAACACCCTACTGAAGACCTTTTGAAAATTTAGCAAGTCAACACGCAATCCTTATACCAGTATTTATTAAAAATAAAAACGTTCAATGCACTCCTGTCGAACTACCTTTCACCTTTCGGAGATCTAAAAAGACAATATATTTTATGAACTTTTAAAAATAGACCTACACCTGTATTAGGGGCTGTCCATTAATTACGTCAACAATTTAGGGGACGGGGTTTGAAAAGTTTGACAGTGGGGAGGGGGTCAAGAGAAGTTTACGTCAACAATTTCACTTTTTACAATTATAATCAAAAAATAGGAAATTTCATGGAATAGTACTTATTGCAAATGGAAAAAGCATGGCAAAAAAGGTCATCACCACATTTTATCACTCGATGAGCAAAGAAGGGGAAAATGGTCATCACCACAAAAATAATAACTTGTTATTGGGACCTGTCATTGATCTTGGGGTGGTCAAAAGTTTTTGACGTAATTATGGGGGTTAAGTGAAAATTGACAGTTGTTGACAAGGGGAGGGGTCAAAAATTGTTGACATAATTAATGGACAGCCCTTATTAGAATTTACTGTCAAATAAATACTAAATAGCCATAATAATTATTGTCAGTAAACGGGATGCCGGCGGTCTTAAATCGATACTAGCGAGTAGCGACATTTAGCGGATGGATTGGATGCTCCCCAAGGTATGGCAGTATATCAGGTTTTGCGTTAAGTGATCGCTCCCCGTCTTATAGACTCCCTGGCTTAGCCCGTCACTGTAGTCGCCCTCTTGCGATCTCAAATGTCGTAAATGTCCATTGACGTCTATCATCATCATTAACCATGGCCTCATCGCCCGTTGGTGTATAATGCCATCTCCACAGTTTTCTGCCATTCTTTCCTGTCTGTTGCTCTGTGGCTAAGATCCTGTAAACTGCTTCCAGTTTTTATGTCTATGAGAACTAGCAAATCAGGAAAGACCCTCATGATGAATATTCATATTACAGGAGGCTTTTGATTGGCCATACCGCTCCAAGGGCCATACTTTGCGTCCTATTGTAAAGCGCAAATGGCAGCTGTGTTTTCTCACGTGACCTGTCCTTCGCTGCCATATTGGAAGTTGAGCGTAGGGATCGTTTTCTAATTTAAAATCTCGGGATTTTGCGGTTGAAATGGTAAGAACTCTTAGCCGAGCGCTCTAACGACACCGACCGATATATTCGGTCTCGAAGTTCTGTTTTTCAGCGCTGCATTTATGAGAAGTAAGCAAGTAAGTAAGTAAAATCTCTTGGATTTCTATAGCGCCTTGGAAAGCAGCACAGTAGCTGCTTATTCTTAGGCGCTCAGTCTTTCTTAAAATAGCTATGTGGAAGGTATATGATCAGCCAGGCAATAGTCAACATCCAAAGGGCAATGAGGCTAGGCTGTTACGGCTATGGAGGAAATGATTTTAGAAAAGGAAGGATTTAGGCTTAGACCTGATAACTTGAGGAGATAATGCAGGAACTATAGGAAATGAGGATTCAGATTTTATTGTTTGAAAGTGTCTAAGTCTGCGGATGGAAGCTGGGATCGAGTTCCAAAGTTGAGATGAGGCGTATGAGAAGGCACGGTTGCAAATTTTCAGGGATGACTGATTGAGTGGGCGTGACAGAGTGATGTAAGATGATGAACGTGTGGGTCGAGAAGGCTGAGGGATTAATAGTGTTCTAAGGTAGACCGGTTTTGATGACTGAAGTGAGCTATATGTAAGTGTTATTATCTTATATTGGATACGTTCAGTTATTTTAAGCCAATGTAATGATTTTAGTATAGGGCTGTCCATTAATTACGTCAACGGTTTAGGGGAGGAGGGGGTTTGAAAAGTTTGACAGTTGTTGACAGGGGAAGGGGGTCAAGAGAAGTTGACGTCAACAATTTCACTTTTTACAAATAATCAAAAAATAGGAAATTTCATGGAATACTACTTATTACAATGGAAAAAAGCATGGCAAAAAAGGTCATCACCACCACATTTTGACACTCGATGAGAATAAAATGGAAAAAATGGTCATTACAACAAAAATATTAACCTTGTTATTGGGACCTGTCATTGATCTTAGGGAGGGTCAAAAGTTTTTGACGTTATTATGGGAGGGGGGTAACTGAAAGTTGACAGTTGTTGACAAGGGGGAGGGGTCAAAAATTGCCCAAAAATTGTTGACATAATTAATGGGCAGCCCCATGGGTGAAATATGGAGACCGTCTCTTTGGACGTTGACGGCGGCTGAGATGCCCCTGTCCCATCCCATAATCTGTTAAGGCGTTGGCACAAATAAATTCTTTATATTAACAGGCTACATCCATTTGTATTTTGAGTCATTTATTCAACACCTGCACAGCTATACAATAGCAGCTGCAATCAGTCTAGAAGTGAAGGACCTGTCCTTATTATGCATTGCCAGGCGGCTGCGTTCAAGTTCACGACGTAGACAGATTTGTTTCTGTGTCTTGTAGAGTTTCTTTGGTTTCGGCCAAGGGGCCGAGGTCGAAATTATCCTCGATGGGCAGGACGCTCGTAAGATGGCCGAGATCAAAACGGAAGATGGCAAAAGGGAGAAGCATTACCTATATTTAGATGGAGAAACTATTTCTGGAAAGGTGTATCAGCTTAACCTTAAGGCTTTGTTTCAAACCTTAATATGAAGTGTTGTTGGAATTTCATTTCAAATTAATACGGACTATTGTGTGTCTGTTTGTGTGCATGTGTGCGTGTGCTAGCAACATTTAACATGTAGCATGACTGAATATTGGACGGTAGGATTAGACTCCTGTATGACTGATTATCACATGCTGAGTTGTGTCTATGAGCATTCTGTTCCTTTGGTTAATCAACTGGAATTACAAAGGTATGCTAGAGAGTGGAAAAGATCAATGTTGTTTATACTTTCTGGATTTAAAGTCACCAACTAAAATCATTATTATATAATGCATGAAAATGGTTGCAAATATGTACTCTTTGGTTTAGAACATTTCTCTATGTGTTCTTATTTCAGATTAACATTAAACTAAAAAGGCCTGGAACAAAGCTTGAGCATCAGGGAATCAAGGTTGAGTTTGTAGGGCAGATAGGTTGGTTGGGAATTTGTCTGCATAATTGTTGCTCCTCTGTTGTGATGTATTTCTGCTTTAACTTATGGCTTTGACCATTTTATTTGTTTGTAGGACTTTTTCAAACCATAAATAGTCTCCATGGCCACATTGTCTACACATATATAATCACACTTAAGTGGATTGTCTTTGTATTTGGGCACGTGGTCTGTGATTAAATCTACAGTAAGTGAACAGCAGTTGATGTTTTTCTCTTGTTCTGACTTTCAGAGTTATATTATGATAGAGGCAACCACCATGAGTTTACGTCACTGGTCAGGGAGTTGGCTCGGGCAGGTGAGCTGTCGAGCAATGTTAGCTATGACTTTGAGTTTAACCAAGTGGAAAAGCCATACGAGTCATACACCGGCACTAACGTCAAGCTACGGTAAATATTGTGCTTGGTCTTCAGCGTTCAGATGCTTGCATTCACTTCCAAATAACTGAAATAGTTACTTTTAATAAATGCATATATGGACATGCATATATGATTGCTGTCAGTGGAGTACTGAACCATGATTCTCTGCCCACTTAGACCACAGCTGGTGTTCTGTTGAATGAGCCACTAAGACCTCCAGTGTTTTAGATATTTATTAGGCTTAATATTTTTGTAACCTTCTTAGATTTTTTGTTTGGCCAATATTTTGGTATGTAACTGTAGTCATCATCTTGATGAATGAAGTGCTTTAGTGTTGAAAGAATTGAGGCAAGTGTTGAGTGTGGGTAATGGCTGTGTATCGTTTTCTCTTTGTAGTTATTTTCTTCGGCTGACGATAGTTAAGCGATTGAGTGACTTAGTGAAAGAGCAAGACCTCATCGTTCACACGCTGTCTCATTATCCGGAAATGAACAACTCCATCAAGATGGAAGTCGGGATTGAAGACAGTCTGCACATAGAGTTTGAATACAACAAGTCAAAGTTAGAATTCCTTACATTCGTTTGCATTCAATCAGCTTTAGCTGTACATTGAAGTGAAGTTGGATGAGTGTGCTGATGTGAAATTATTGCCATCTTATCAAAATGCAACTGCATTGAGAAATGCAGATGCATACATGTGTATTGTGTATAGACAGGCACACACTTATTGCTGACACTGAGCGCTTGGTCATGGACTATGTGAGTTGTCTTCACAGCAGATGAATCTTAATTTGGCAATATAGAATTCCTGTTCTGCAGCGTCATTACAATTTCAATTATTTTCACAAGTTAACACTTGGATGAATTCAAAGTTTTTTATTAAATCAAGCCATTAATTAATTATAACTTTACTATTCTGATGTGACAGATGAAGAACTCGGAGAACTGCATCATTTTGCGTATAAGTCTTGTAAAGGAACACATATTTGTTATTTCATTGCTGAAATTTGATGATAGCATTTAATAAATTGTTATAATTTTTTTGAAATATTTCATTATTTGTGCTTCTAGGTACCACTTGCAAGATGTTATTGTTGGAAAGATCTATTTCATTTTGGTTCGCATCAAAATTCGTCACATGGAATTACAAATAATTAAGCGTGAAACCACAGGAATGGGTTAGCGCTGGTTATCATCATCATCATCATCATTGAACTTCTATTGGACTATTTTAGTAATGTTCTTGACATCATTCGATGGTTGTTCCTTCATTTGAATCTTAATTCTCCATTGTCAAATTCAATAAATCCAACAATTATCACTTGAATGAGTTTCTTATCAGGCACAAACTTTATGATATGGTGCTGCTGAATTTTGACAGATATCTATTTCATTTTCTGATTTATTGGAAGTAATTGTGTTAAATTTAGAGGTACACATTTGTTGCTATATTGCAGAATGTTTTCATCTATGACACTGTCACTATGGATAACTTAGTCTACAGTAGTTTTGTTTTTTGACTTCATATTTTTCACAAAATATGACAATGCTATGTTATTGTGTTAACTGAGTTTGTAAATTTTACAATTAATAAGCGTGTTGTTTGTTATTTTGGTAGAAATGTTTTATATTTTGTAATGGACAGGACCAAACACATTCAATGAAAATGAAACCATTGCCAAGTTTGAGATTATGGACGGAGCACCAGTGCGAGGCGAGTCCATTCCAATCCGTCTCTTTCTGAATGGATACGACCTCACCCCAACAATGCGTGACATCAACAAGAAGTTCTCTGTTCGCTACTATTTGAATCTAGTTCTTGTAGATGAAGAAGATCGCAGATATTTCAAGCAACAGGTCGCTGTTCAATTGCATTTCAACAATTCTATGATGGTCTAAAAAGCTATCATTTTAGTTGTTTGCATTAAGGTTTCATTTCTTCTTAAGTATTGACTTATCTTTGTAAATTAATCTGTAATGTACTAAATTATATTTAATATGTTGTGTTTCATGAGAATGGCTGTGATGACTACATTTACAATATGCCTTTATATTGCTGTAGGAGATTACTGTCTTTCGAAAGGCTGATAAGGTTCGTAAGTCCGTGCGAAATGCCAGCTTGAAGTTTGGATCACATGATGCAACCGGTCATGTTCAGTCGCCCTCAAGCGACCATACGGACACGTCATCACCCAGATACGAGCATAACTACGTTGCAGACTGACAAGGCCACGTGTTGGCCTCTGTACTTTGGTCCTGTTTTCATGTCTGATACAGAATATGTACATATCTGTTATTTGAGTCTATGTATTCAGACTGCTTTGTGTTTTTGACCTAATATGTGACTTACAAAACAGACTGCCAATCATATTCCTTTAAATTTAATTTGTACAAAAAATGTATTTTAAGTGTAATGATGGGAATATATTGATATTTGTGATAACATGTATGCTGTTATAGTATTATAACATGTATAGTTTATACTGTAGATAAGATTTGTGAATAGAAACTGTGTAGCATTATTCTGAGATTGATATTTAGGCCTCTCTGTTGATGTTAAATTGTTTATCCAAAGATAATGAGCAGCTGGAGAGGTTAAGCATTTCGTAAATGCTGTGCAGACCAAAGCTTTCTCATTCTTATTTCATGTTTAGATTTTATTGATCTTCTGTCTTTGAATTCCATGTGACGTTTTGAGCCCTCCACTCATCTCTGCGTCCTCTTCCACAACAAGTTACAGGAATCTGCTGCAGCAGTAACTGCCTTCTCTGCTGAACCATTAGTGTTTACCCAAAAATATTGTTGAAAAAGTGCAACCTTCTTTGTGTTATTCTTTGATGTACTGTTTCCATGTGTCATTGTTTCATTATCTTTGGATTTTAAATCTAACAGATATTTGATTAAGTTTTTAGTATTAACAATTTAACATAGTCAAATGCCCCAGAAGTATTACAGTATTTGTTTCTTAAAGGTACTTAGCTTCCGCATTTCCTATGCTGCCATATAACCTTTAAAATAGTTTTGATTTTTAGTTTTAAAATGTGATGAAAGATGAATAAGTTGAGCATCTGATTGAATAGTTCCAAATGTCTCTTTACGTTCGTCTGATATTTGCTGTAAATGTGATGCTTGTGTTTTTATCTAACTGCGTCTATGCAGAATGTCATTCAAAGTAATTGCAGGCATTATAAATAAATAGCATCATGAAGCTGTTAAGATAAAATGTGGGTCTGGGAAAAGCAGTGGCAATACCAAAGACCATTGTGGCCCAACCTGAGATTTGAGCACAGGCAGGTACCTTTGCTTATATTAATTCCATTCTGATGTGTCCCGTAGAGGACAACAAATACTTTAATGACAGATTGCTGGAGTTTTTGTTTGTTGATTTTCATAATTACTGTTTGAAATACAGCTGGCTGGCCTCAATGGATCACATGTGCAGTGTTGGTTTTGCTTAGACATATTTCACTGACCTGGATTTAATTAAATAATAATAATTATGATAATAAATAATAGCAGTTTTAGAGCCATTCAGTAGGATCTGTCCTGTGTGAAGACCACTGTGTTCCATTATGGCTGTTGCTTTAGAGATATTTCTGTTGAAAAATTCACAGCGAATTTTGCAGATTCTTTGGAAAGAGGACTCGGCAGTTGCTTTGTCATCGTCATCATCGTCTTCATCATTACTATCGTCTGTATTATCCTTGTCATTATTATTAGTTTTTGGAGGTTCTGCAGAAGATGACTACATGAAACTTCTTGAGTGTCATTAGTATATTTTATAGGGAAAAGAAATGTTCTCTTTTGTCTCAAGATTCTGATGAAATATGGCTGCGAGCATCTGTTAAGAAGAGGAAGCCTTGCTGGTTGATTTACCTCATTGTCTCCGATGACAAAGGGGAGCACAACAGTTTCAACGACTGAGTTAGAATAAGTCTCTTCAAACAGTGTTGCTATTTATTGTAATGTAGCAGAATATTTGTATAGAACCTCTTCTGAAAAGTCACTCTGCTCCTGCTTCATTCAATTGTAGAAAAAATCTAATTTAGATTCCACACAAAAAATAACGAAAGGTCAATAGCCTGACAATAGGCAGTAGGCACTGACTTAATACTGACGATCATTTCCAAAAATAATATATAATATCTATGGTAGCGATAGTGGCTACTTCCGGAATGTTGTCGTCATCTTTGCTAAGTTTGAAGTTGCTAATTAATAAGTTTGACGGTGAATAGTTTAATCATTAGGACGCGTTTTACTGATCCGCAAGTAAAGAGAGAGAAGGCAGGCTGTAAGAACAAAAACTTCAGCGCCAGTTGTAAATACTGAATGAATTAACGAATTAGCGGTAGTGTCACATCAAGTAAGAACTCCAAAAATAAGAAATCACATCAAGGCAAGAGTTTATTATCTCTCTAGTATTATGATGTTTCTTATACAAAATATATATATATATATATATATATATATATATATAAGTATAGGCCTAAATCAAAATAAAACGGCAATGTAATTGCATCAATAAAGGCTTAGTAAGGCTATTTCAGCGCAGTGGCGGCTCTAGGATTTGGCAAAGTAAGGGGGCCGTTGGGGTGGCATCTTCTAATCATGGGGCAACCATTTGTTGTTTAATGTATGTAGCATTAAGTATAGGCCCCAACTGGGGGCAGGCTCTCAAAATAGGGGGCACTGCCCCGGTAAAGAGCCGCCACTGTTTCAGCGGGGACATGTCGGTCCTTCACAAGCGGGAACCCGTTGCTCTGGAACGCTTTACCTCCATAATCGATCTTGCTCTTTCCCTCTGGCTGATGTCTGGGTCGATCTGGTCCTCTGCGGATGGATTTGAAGTAGGCCTATCATCTATTGATACAGTAATGATACCCTAGAGTATTAGAACTGCTAGGGTATTAGAACTGCTAGGGTATTAGAACTGGTGCTATAGAAGTGCATAATTATTACTAGTCTTGCTGATATTGTTTTTGAGCCCTCTGATATTTAATCACATTGTCTGATTTAAGTAGGCTACTGCCTGCATTAGCCTTCAGACATATTACGGCGATTTCTTTATGTTACATTGAAAGGAGTCGATTAATAAAAAATACTAACAAAAAGTTGCAAAATAGTTGGAAATAGTTTAACTACTTCAAAAAAGTTTAATTAAACTTTTTTGAAAATTTTAACTAATAGACTAGTTAAAATAATAGTTTAACTACAAATATTTAGTTTAAAAAATAGTTTAGTTTAACTACTTTTTTCCAACTAGTGCCCATCACTGGTTATGATTTAAAGCTTCAAAAAATCTTGACAAGCAAAACAAAAGGTCATCCGTGTGATTATTCGTCGCTCGCCAGCGCCGACAAAGCAGAAAAAGGTCGTCACCTTTTGCTTAATTGCGCTGCTTGCTCTACAGAAAGATTGGGTCCGGGCAGCCAAGGAGAGTCTAATCCTTAACTCAATTGCTGAATAGCAAAAATTCGATGAATTGCCAACAAACGACTAAAGCATGTTAGTCTATAGGCTTATACTTAATGGAAGATGCTGATGAGGAAGATTATTAGCACATGCTGATACAGACTTTCATCAAGAATTTATAAAATATTAAGAATTTCCACGAATGTCACTTGTCTAATAATAAAGTTGCACAAATAATAACAGCTGTCAAGATCACATATTTCATAATTAAAGTTAGTTTAACTGACAAATTTCCTTAAGCAGTTATTTTGTACATCGTTTGATAAGCAGTAAAATATCACCATTAGTAGCATCACATCAAGCGTAGTGTCTTAGGCTATGAACTACCATATTATATTTACGCGCGCGAGGGTGTGTGTGTGTCTGGTAACTAAATGCCAGAAGATCGTTGCTAGTTCTGTAAAGTAGTTTCTGCTGCTGCTCTCAGTTTTATGAAATTGATTTTCGAGTCAATTTGTTTAACTTATTGAAAAAGTTGATAGCGTTATTCTTTCCTACAGAACCTCAAAACAGTCCGAAGTAATTTCGTATCTCCCTTTGTCCTTTTATCATCTTCGTTCTTCCATGAAACTGCAACTTCCGTGAGGGCATCGGACGTCCTGTGTTATCCAGCTGCACACAGTGCCTGACAATTATTAGGCTGATTTATCGGCCAAACCAGTTGCATCTTGCGGCCCTTCGCCGGCCGTCATTTCCGCCTGTTCCGCCATCATTCCGTCCAGTTTCTCGTAGTGGTTTTCATCAGGAGAACCAGATACTTTGGTTTTGTCATCAATGACCTTTTTCCACGGATTGTCGGTTGATTCGCTAGATGGCGACACTGCGTTTCCGGAGAATGCGTCATCTAGCGAACAAGAGCCGTAATCGTTCTCTAAGCGATAACCTTCTGGAGAGGATGAGGAAGAGGAGGATAGCGAGCGGTCGACGGATGAGATCATTGTAGTGGTTGAAGTGGTCGAGGCAATGCGACGCTTCTCGCAGACTCTGATACATTTGACGAAAAATCAGACAATCAAGAAATCCATTATCTCTAACAGGTGGCGGTCAGTGTTCTGGAAGACAGCGTAGATATGCGATAATAGTAACGAATCAAGGATTACACTGAATAAGAATGTCTATGATACGCTAAAGAGGAAATTCTGAGGGCCAGCAGTGTGAGGAGAAGGCTGGAGTGAGAGAGTGAGAGACAGAGAGAGAGAGAGAGAGAGAGAGAGAGAGAGAGAGAGAGAGAGTACCTCTTCTTTCTTCTTCGGTAGTACATGATGCCGATTAAGATGACGACGATGACGAAGAGAAGAATGCAAAGCACAATCAGAATAATCAGCAGAATTCCAACCTAGATTCAAAATAATAAAATTTCCATCTGAGTGCTTTGCTCGTCTCACATTCAATCGGAGGCTTTCCATTAGGCTTACTAATGTGCCGTGTTATTAGCAATCAATTCACAATTATTCATGGAAATGAATCTGAACATTGGTTTTATTTATTTATTTATTTCAAGACAATTTCTATAGCGCCGTGCACTAGGTTAAGGCCTACGACAAAGGTGCTGCACACACATAGTCAACCATAACCTAAACTAAAAAGGTGCGTCTTTAGTTCTCTCAGGAACAGTCCAGCAGAGTTGGCCTCAGTCACTGCAGTCGGCAAGGCATTCCAAAGCAATGGGTTCCCGCGAGAGAAGGACCTGTCTCCGAATCTTCGGAGTCTGTGACGGAGGCGGAACGAGCGTCAGGATACGATGGCCGGGCGAAGTGCCGACCTCCGTGCGTTCGACGTTGATCTTAGGACCAGCTCAGCCAGGTATCTTGTGGACAGTGCGGGTTATTTAACGCTCGGAAGGTGAGCCAGCAGCGCTTATGGATAAAGGCTGGGAGCCAGTGCAGCTGATCACGCAGTGAGGGGTCACATGGGATTCCCCGGGGCTGCTGAAGACGACCCGAGCGGAGAAGCTGCCTGTATTGAGCACGGATTGCAGACGATTCAACTTTCCATCTGGGGAGGGCCCAGCAACACGCTGTTGCAACGGTCCAGCCTGGGCAGAAGTGGGGCGCGCACAAGGTGCACTGCCCCGCTGATCGGAAGGTGAAAAATCACTGACAATCAAGAAATCCAATCCTCCGTAGGTGGCGGTCAGCAGCCGCGGACAGCATTACCGATATGTTCCTCGAACGACAACGTCTCATCGAATAATACGCTAAAGAGGAAATTCTGAGGCACTTTGTGGGGGACGACGGTCACATCACCCAGCGTGAACGGTGAATGGCTCAGGAGATGCTTCCTCCCTGGGGTGCACATCCACAGGAACTCGGTCGACGCCGGGCGAAAGGGCCAAGCGGTTCTCCTCCGTCCATCATGATGATCGCCATGATGCAATCGAGGAAGCGAACTTTAAGTCTTTCCATGTCGGCAGGCAGACAGGAAGAATACAGTTGCACGTCATCCGCGTTATTACTTATTAGCATGGTCATTAGTCCGAACGCGATTGCGATAGCGTTGGTTAGACTTATTGAATTATGCGTCTCTTTTTGGATTGAAAAAACACCACAGGAACCACTTACGTCACCGACGAAGATGCTGACGTCACCTATTTGTTTATCATTGACAGGCATGGAGCAGAGATTCCCCGGTGATTGACAGTTCTGTCCGCTGTATCCCTGAGTACATTGGCATCTGTAACCAATGTCTTCATCAGTCACAACGCAGGAGCCTCCGTTCTGACAGGTGCTGTTTGTACATCTCTCCTTTTCGCAACTGGTACCTGACCAATACAAATATATAAACTTTAAACAGAGAACTATTATTTATATTAACAATGATAATAAATAGTTAAGGTGAAGAAGTGAGTGGTTCTTGTAATTATAACGCCAAAGACTAATAGCCTAACACGTGTGTCGTGTAACTTCAATACATAAATCGAAGTATTGTGTATCGTTTCCTACCGTAATTTGCCTTCCGACAGACGCACTTTCCTTCGACGCAGGATCCATTATTCTGCATTTTAAAAAAAAAAACATAGGAAACTAACTCTACGACGGTCAGCTGCTTACAAGCTGCTAAATTATCCTCATCAGGATGAGGCGCCTATAGCAATATATATACTGCTCGGTTTGCAGTTTGATGTTAAAACAATTCTCTCCAATATAGGGCTATAGGCCTACATTCTATCCATCGCAAACCTTCATCCTCCATAAAAACCTTGCTGCGACTGCCTACCTGGATCTACAACCTTGACCACAACAGACTACGGATTACGGACCATGGATTTTACCCAGATTGGGCGCACGTGAATAAGCTGGTGCACTGCGCCAAGCTTTCAGGCAGCGCTATAGAAATTTCGTTTTGCATATACTTACTGCTATTTGTAGAGTCAAGGACAAGAAGACACAGAAGAAGAATACATAAGCAAAACCATAGTCCGAATGAAAGGCCAAATGGAACATAGATCCTCCTGAACCACTCTAAACCTAATTATTATTATGGTACTAGTTATTTACCCCGTCAAAAATGACGGGGAGCTTGGCTGTTTTTCTACTGATGTTTTGTAAATTTCTAGAATTTTGCCAAATGACTCGTCCTTAACCGGAACATGGCTTGAGCAGTTTGATGTAGGGACGAATAAGATGGCGAAATAATCGAATGTCTGAATTATTTCGGCCAATAATATCCAGCTTGTGTGGAGTAGTATAAGAAGTGGAGAGAGGGAGCGGAGGCGGGGAAGATGAGGGGATGGGGATAGGAATGGGACGGAGATTGGAAAGGAAGATAAAGGAATAAAAGAGAAATGGGTAGGACAAAAATGTAGGGGAGAAGGAAGGGTCGCAAATAGGGATGGGAAGGGGATAAGGGATATAGAGAAGAGGAAGGAACGGAAAGGGAAGGATACATTTTGAGGCATAGTATGAGAGAGAGAGAGAGAGAGAGAGAGAGAGAGAGAGAGAAGTGACTGAGAACGATAGATGATAGGAATGGGGAAGAGGAGATAGTGGGGAAGGAGATAGAAGATAGAGAGGGAGGGAGAGAGAAGGGACGGAGAAGGGAGGATTAGAAAAATGAGGAGACAAACACATGCGCACACAAAGTTCCGGAAAATATAGGTAATTAGATACACAGGAAACGTTAGAAAATGTGTACTCTTTAGGTCAACTGGGCCAAGAAGGGGCCACTTCGGAGAACCGAAGACTTAGCGTCTTCAGTTTTACATGGCAACGGCTGAATGAGAGCGGTTTGACAGCCTTTCCATCGCCGCCTTTCCTTCCACCGAGTTAACGCCCATTCACAGCTGAGTCGACAGGGGGCGCTTGGGACAGAAACAAAAAAGTTTCTGCTGCAGCCGGGACAGTCGGGACATAAACAATGGAACTCAATATTACCAGACCAGTGCGCTAACCACTGCTCCACCGTGCACCCATATAAACAACGTCCAGCCGAGGAGGATGCGTCTTCAAGCTCCGCTCACTCGGTTTCTCCGCCCACTATTACTTTTGGTTGCCTATAGAAACGATTATAAAATATCAGGGCGTCGTCCAATGAGAACGCGGTTATACAAATAGCCTATGCACACACTTTGGGAAAGCAAATGTAGTTATGACTCTGCGCCAACCATTGCTATTTCACTGAAAGGTTAATGTTACAAGAAGTTTTCTAAGAAGCAAATTAGACAAAGTATGAAGAGCTAACTCAGTCATACGCGGTCGTAAGGAAGTTCTGAGTCTACGTAGAGAATATGGCAATTAGCCTTTCGTCGCACTCCTGAATAGGCGATAATAATTGTACTGAGAATGAGCATACCTTGCAGTGATTAGAGATAAAATCACACTTGAGTACGTCGCACTGATTTCCAGTGTACTCGGGAGGACATAAGCAAGTGCCATTGCTTGAACAGGTGCCACCGTTGATACATGGTACTGCGTCGCACATCCTTTGCTGGCAAAGAGTCCCGAAGTACCCTGGCCGACACAAACATTGCTGGTCGCCGTAGCACGTACCGTTGTTCAAACATAGATTCGCCTTAGAGCAGGCGACATACTCGCACCGAGGTCCCACGAAGCCATTGGGACAGGCACAGGTGTAGCCATCGACCAGATCGGAGCAACTGGATCCATGCTGACATGGACTGCTACCGCATTCGTTGATGTTCGTTTCACACGACGTACCTTAACATCAGAAACGTCGCTTATAATTAAAGGATTTATGCAGTTCGATATATTTAACCCATTCCTAACCCTAAAGGCTTAGATGTTGGCCAAAATTATTTATAATTTTTTGATAACGAAAACATATAAACGGAAAGAGTTTGAGCAAAAAATATTGTAAAAAGAGCTATTTGACTGTTTGCCTGTGTATCCTTCGTTACAAGAGCAGGAATAAGAATGAACTCCATCAACGCAATGCCCGTTGCGACAGTCTTTGCCAAGACAGTCGTCAGCGAAAGTCAGACAGTCATTCGACGCGTCCTCCCAACCTAACAATTAACCGTTTCATCGAATGGTTAAAATACCGTACTCAATATTCAATAGTAGTAGTAGTAGTAGTAGTAGTAGTAGTAGTAGTAATAATAATAATAATAATAATAATAATGAAACGATATCAGCCGCCAGGTGGCGCAACCTCTACTCCGGACAGAGGCCGCTAGGGGCGCTAGCGGCCAGTATATATAAACCGCACGCCGGAACTTCATCCCTTTCCGTTTCTTGTTCTTGTGGTCAATGTATGTTTAAGAACGGGTGCTGGAATTTTACACGCTGCACAGGATTAAATGTAGAACGATAATTTAACGAGTGTGTCATAGGACGTCGATAGGATTTTATTGTCTTGGGACATTCAAAAAAGGTCTGTAAACGAATTCTTTATACCTCGATGATTTCATTTTAATCAAACTGATTTGAAATGTGGAACACGTGGTCGCAGCTTCACGGATTCTGTACCGGCGTGTCTTCATACCTGTAAGTCTCTATATCATACTTAGAGCCGTTCCACGTACCTTTTCTTTAATAGCCATTCTGGTGAGAAAAGGGGAGTAATAGACTGAGGTAACATTGTATAGAACGTAGAGGCAAACCGCCTAACGTTCCACTGGAACCAAAAGTTCTGGGGTCCAGGTTGAAGACACGTTGGTCGATTGTAAAAGTTTTGATTATACCGCGTGGCTGCATGAGCACGCGGCTCGGACGACAACCATTTTGTTCGACGTTTAGAACACGCGTTCGAATTCGCATATTGTTTGTCGGTGGTATTTAGAACAGCACGTCGCTGTGTTTCATTAGAAACGGTGCAGGTTATTGAACATTTTAAGCATTTTGATTCTGCCGCGTGGTCGAGTTGACACGTGGGCCTGTAAGACCGCTATTTTTAAATAGCCTGTAAGACCGCTATTTTAAATAGCCTGTAAGACCGCTATTTTAAATAGCCTGTAAGACCGCTATTTTAAATAGCGGTTTGTTTGTCAACTCGACCAGGATTTTGTTTGACGATTAGGATACGCGTTCGAATCACATACTGCGCAGTGGCAGTAGTGAGGGCAGCCTGCCATTGCATTGCATTGCGCTCATATGAGAGCGGTAATAGAATTCGTGATTCAGCGATTTTGTGATATTGTGTTTAAACACGTTCGAAAACAACAGAGATTTTTTCATTCATTTTAACGCCGACGGACTGTGAGTAAAGTTAATCGAGACATGGCTCAACAGCTAGATTATTTGACAATGGACGAGGCAGACATTGACTACTCCGAGATTAGTTTCGACCGTCGACACAATTTTTATCGGCGTTCGAGCAACGCGTCCCCGACGTCGTCGGCGGGACTTTCGTATCGGTCGGCGAGCCGCATCGGTCCAGGCGTGGACGAAAGTTTCACACTCGCAGACATACAACAACAATCGTCGAACAGCCGCGATACCGCCGCTAGAGATAGTTATTCGACGCACGTTGATCGAAATTTTCGAAACCGAACGATACGCGAGGCGCGACCGAATGCTCCGTCGATACGCGGCGATCGAACGAATTCGCCGAAAACGGCGTCGATCTACAAGAACGGAACAGAATCCGATGATACGCGGCGTGTAGCCGAACGTTCCGCGGAAACGTGTCGATTAAGCGAATTTTCTGCGAACGCGATCGACACGCAAACACGTGTTAGATTCTACAACCGCGATTTACGAAACGTTTCGCAGCGATCCTGCGAACGTTGACTGGCGAAGAAAACGCCACTCAGACACGGGGCGAAGACTTCCAAAAGGAAGCACGCGATAATACACGTTATCAGGCGACTTTTCCGGCGATACGAGGCATCGACGTGATTTGCCTACCAACACTCAGACACACAATCAAAACCGCAGCCGCGAAAAACAATCAATGTCCAAACATGGGTCATTGTAGCGAACGACCGGCGGATTGCGATTTAACTCAACCGCGAGACGATCTTCACGGATAAGAGAAAGAACCGGGCGAACGGCGCTTCCGCGAAAGACGTTTAGTCGAAGACGATGCGCGGCAGTTCCGCTGACGATCCGCGGGCGACGACGATGTTCCGACGGGCAATAGAGCGACGGACCGCGTATTGCCGAATCAGTTGCGAGGGCATAATTGGGGTTTCGGGGGCGATTTACCGAGCGATGCGCGGCAGTGCGATGCGCCGGCGAAAATTTTTGAGACAAACTCTAGCTTTTGTACGTTTCAATCTAACATCCCATAGTAATTAGGTTGCTTCGAAAGTCATACGCAATAGCATCTGCTAAGGGGCTGTCCATTAATTATGTCAACAATTTTTGGGCAATTTTTAACCCCTCCCCTTGTCAACAACTGTCAACTTTCAGTGACCCCCTATAATTATGTCAATATAATTGTTTGACCCCCACCCACTAAGATCAGTGGCGGGTCCTCTAAAAAGTTTAGGAGGTTATTACTTTTGCAGCGATGAGACCTTATTTCCCTTTCTTTTGTTCAGCAAGTGTCATCATGTGTCTTATTCAGCTGTAATAAATAGCATTCCATGAAATTTCCTATTTTTTATCAGTTGTAAAAAATGAATTATCGACGTCAACTTATTTTGACCCCCTCCCCTGTCAACAGCTGTCAAACTTTTTCAACCCCCTTAATTTGTTGACGTATTTAATGGACAGCCCCATAGACCAGAAGTTTGCGAACGTTTGCAAGCCGGAATTAGAACAAATGCAGGTTCTTACTACATTAGTTCAATACCGTAACTACATTGACTACATTCTAATCTAGTCGAGTACACTGCTGCATACACCGATAAAAAGTGATTAGATGATGTAAAATTCAAAATAGTAACATCAAGTAATTAAGACAGTTATTAAAAATTTAAAACTGAAGATCAACCTTTGGTCAGTGTGAAAGGTGTGCCTGCTTCGTGTCGCAGAGTTTCTCCAAACACGGTGCTATGTTTGACAAACATGCGCGAATATCAGCCTCTATGTTCTGTCGTGATCTGTATTTGGTTTTTATGGCAGCGAGTGCAGAAAAATCTGATTCAAGTAGGTGGTTGCAATTGGTAGTAGATGATTGACGACTTTCTCAGACAACAGGGGATATTCCAGAGAATATGCCATACAGAATGACAACAGCAGGAATTTTCTTACACACCCAGCGGGGGGATGCACCCCCGGTTAGTAACAGGCTCCCCCTACCCATACACCCCTTCCCAGGGGTGGCGTTGGCTCTCACCCCCTCACTAGACTGATGTTAAATCTATTCATTTAAAATTTTAAAATGTCATTTTCAGACTGCCTCATGTAGTCATGGTCAATGTCATCCTACTGGGGTAGTTTTGGTATTCACCATTCATTGTCGCGATAATTATCTTTGGAAGTTGTAGAATTTCGACGATTCTGCGGAGCAGCGCATTGCAGTGTCTTTCATTAATGTCTATATTCTGAGGCATCTCTGCTTGTTTTTTCATAGCAATTCTACGTTTGATGTTGTTACGGTAACATGCACTGTGCTTAAGAGATGTTTCATATTGGCAAGGGAATAATATGACAACCGCTGCGCATTCTTAGACGCCTGGCATCTCTTAATATAGCTTTGGGAAAAGTGACTGATCTAAAAAAAATCAAAACTTTTCCCTCGCATATTCTTGGACCCCCCCCAGGGGTCCGCGGACCACAGATTGAAAACCGCCGTGATAAGCCATGTTATCCAATTGACTTGATCTGTCCACAACCCCAAAAGAGGTCCAGCAGAAGAGCAAACGGTTTCGGAAATGGTGTGCAGAATACGATACGTGTGCTGTAGGTAGGTAGGCCTACCTGTCCTGCAGATCTTCTCTCCGGTGTCTGCGTCGCAGGTGTAGTGTCCTGTCGATGTGCTGTCTTGAGGAACGCAATAGACGGAACAACTTGATCCGTAGTAATTCTCGTCGCAGTATAGCGTGTAGCTTACCGACAAACTGAAATCAAAATATAGCATTAATAAATAATAAGTAATATTACTAATAAAGAATAGAGTCTGTATAAGATGCTTAGTGGGATATAGGATGGGGCTGTCCATTAATTACACTAATTACGTCAACACAATAGGATGGAGGAGAGTTTGAAAAGGTTGACATTTGTTTACGGGGTGAGGGGTCCAGTCGAGATAATAATAATAATAATAATAGACAGTCCATAGAAATCGATGATGACAGATCGCCTGTGAGTCCATAAATGATCTATGACTAGAGTCTGTTAGGATTCATATGTGGGTGAGCATATGGCTATATAGTCCATTTTTTTGCTGCACACGCTTTTCCACATTGGTTACACATGTAATCCGTCGCATAGACGAAGTCTAAGTTTGCACGGTCCTTCCGTTCCTGACGCTTTCTTTCAAGTTCAGCTATCCGATTAGCCTCCATAATCATCGCACCATCATTGATGACGTTGCGCCAATGAGTGCGATTGGAGGCCTCTTCGTCCCACTTGTTAATGTTGATTTTGCATTTCTGCATGGTTACCTTTATCTGGTCCTTGTATCGCTTATACTGACCACCTTGTGACCTTTGTCCATGTACAAGCTTACCATACATAATAATTTTTGGCAAACGAACATCCTCCATTCGAGAAACGTGTCCAATCCATCTCTCATCCACATCCTCGCCAATGTCGCTTCCACACTCGTGCAGTTCGCTCTTTTCAGCACCTCAGTGCTTGGCACTTTGTCTTGCCACTGTATAGATAGGATGGATCGTAAACAGCGATAGTGAAAGGCCTCAAGGCCTCTGATATGACGTCGATAGAGAGTCCAGCATTCGCTACCATATAGTACAGGGGTGCACAACCCGTGGCCCGCGGACCACTGGTGGCCCGCCGGCGATTTTTTGTGGCCCGCGGACGTTTCCAGGATTTCAATGGAAAGTGGCCCCGAATGCTTTAAGTGGCCCCGAAGGTTTTCTTGCTTTCATATTAGCGCTACACTTTAAACCTTGCTATTATTATTTATTACTATGCCCTTGCTGCTAAGAAATTCACAAATTTCTGCTATCAGTTCAACAAAGCATTCTAGAATGCGTCCTGTGCTCTCTCACATCTGTGTAATATGGTATGTCATAAATAACTTGAATTGATGGTGACTTAGACCATTGGAACGAATGACTTCTACTGTAGCGCTATTAAACATGAAAGCAAGAAAGCCGTCAGGGCCACTTTAAAGCCTTTGCGACTATTTGTGAGCACTTACTTGTGTGAACAAACATTTTCTGTAATGAAATCGAACAAAAATGTTCTAAGGTTCGGTTTGAGTGCTCGGTTTTGAAGTTGCAACAAGTGAACGGCCACAAAATATGAATAAGGTTGTTTAAGACGTTCAGTCTCAACAACTCCATTGGCTATAAAAAGGCGATTGACCTTTGGTTTTAAAATGTTATGAATTAATAATTGAACATGGTCATAGTATTTTTTGATTAACAAGACCTTAACCTTTAATTCTACATTTAAATAACAGTACTAATCATTTCAATTTCATTTGTTTCTACTGGGTTGATTGTATTCATCAGAAATTCTATTAATTCCATTAGTCCTGTCGAATTAAATTTTATCCATAACCATATTAAATATTGCTATTAACGGTTACTGTCAATGTGTCACTTCTGTGTGATAAAAAACGCATGTGGCCCGCGGAGTCTTGGAACCGAAAAATGTGGCCCTTCGTCCTTAAAAGGTTGTGCACCCCTGATATAGTAGAACGCTCAACACTGAGGCTTTATAAACAGAAATCTTTGTGCATAGCTCAACGCCACGAACTTTCCACAGTCGTTGTCGTAGGCGACCGAAGCTAGCGACCGCTTTCTGGAGTCTTGTCTCAATCTCATCATCCAGGAGGGCATGTTCATTCAGTGTTGAACCGAGGTACACAAACTTCTTCACTTGTTTAATTTCCGTGCCATCAATCGTTATCCTCAGCTGAACAGAGGGAGTTCGAGGGGGAGGTTGATAGAGAACTTCGGTTTTAGATAAGTTGATTGTGAGACCGAAATTTTCCGCCGCATTTGCAAATCTGGCGGATAATTCCTGAAGATCGGTCTGACTGCATGCGAAAAATGCGCAGTCATCAGCGTACAGTGAGTCTTGTATCAGTTCCTTTAGGACTTTAGTTTTTGCTTTAAGTCTGCCGAGATTAAACAATTTTCCATCGGTGCGAAAACGAACTTATATACCCAACTGTTGAATTTTTTTGTCGCTTCTTGAATGATAGCAGCATAAAAAAGAATGAACAGAAGATAAATTGACGTTAGGCCTAACAATTTCATTTCTTGCAAAAAATTTAATAAATCAAAAAATTAATTTCCGCAATTCTATTTAAGCATAAAAGTCAGCCGTATAAAATATTTTTAGCTTATAAGAGCAGGGTCAAAGTTTTTACATAATTTATATTAGAGGTCACTGAAAGTTTGACAGTTGTTGACAAAGAGGGCTAAAATTGCCTACAATTTCTTGACATAATTAATGGGCGGCCCCTTGTAGGAGGTTCAAAATTTTGACATAATTTTAGGGGTCTCAGAAAGTTGGACAGTTGTTGACAAGGGGATGAGGTCAAAAATTGCCAAAAAATTGTTCATATAATTAATGGACAGCCCCATGCCAGGATGACTGACAGGAAGGACAATCAGAGAATTAAAGGAATATTTTGTTGAAATATTTCGCTGAAGAATGACAGAGCGCAACGCTTTGATGAGGAGAAACCTCCAGTCATGAAGTTTCTGTCAATTTCCTCTCAATTTTTGAACGAACTACAAGAAGGAAAACTGCTGGTGACTCTGAACACAGCAAGAAGGGCCGCTTGACGTAGGACATCTGCCATGGGGGGGAGGAGGAGGAGGAGGAGGCAAGAGACAGAATCTCAGAGGATTCCAGAATTCACTCCAACGACATTGCTATTACTTCCATTTTGTACTCAATGCTGCGAATGCTTCATTCAAGTCCTGCTGGGTGGGATGTTAGTCCCTTTCCCCTTCGTCCCCCGCAATCTTCGCGTAAATCCGGAACACTGCAAATTGACTCCTGGTCATTCGGATTGCGTAAGACTATATCGTTGTCTTCATCGCCGCCGACCGTTTAATCACTAGAACATTCCTCATACTTTCATCGATAATAAGGTTCCATTGTACTGCAGATTACAATTGCGCTACAATAAAATTGCTAACATAATCTATGCAATTATTAATAATAACCAAAATTTTAATATTCCGAAAGAATTGTCGTTAGTCTAGAGTCGATTCCTACTCACAGTGTTTTGTCTCTCGCCCGCAGACCGTACATTATGATGGTCGCACTTGTCGCTTGAGACTTTGTCTTCGCCGGGGTCAAGGTCAGTCTCTGAACCATTCCATCGAGGTAATCGTTCGAAGTAAACGGCGAATCGTCGTCTTCGATGTAGACTTTGAACAGCACTGATCCCTTGTTATGGCAGAAAAATTAACACAAGACGAATTTCAATGGTGCCGCGGGTTGTAAAAACACGGCGGACAGAGAGCTCCTTCCATCCAACGCGATTACGAAATAATATCACACTCGGTTCAGGACTTCGCAGTGCTTGGAGTGCTGCGATTACACAGTAGCCCTTCATCCAGACCTCTAAGCGCTGGAGGGAGGGAGGAATGAATGAATGATATATATATATATATATATATATATATATATATATATATATATATAGAGAGAGAGAGTGTGATGGAAGTTTCTGTGTACTTACTGGCCAAGAATCAAAAGTCCATATGATTGGATTGTTGACTCCATTCATGTTATCGTTAAAATACACATTGTTCTGGTCTTGGAAAGTTCCAGTGATCTTCGTCCAATAGAAATACGAACTGGCATCACCTGTCCGACTACAACAGGAAGAAGAAATTAGGCAGAGACAATACAGCGATGCATGGCGTCAATCCAATCCAGCGCAATCCAACGCTTATTACAGAATCCAATCTGAAGCATTACAACAACTTGTCTTCCTTTGACGACGACGTCTATGATGATGATGGTGGTGGTGGTGGTGGTGGTGGTGGTGGTGGTGGCCAGAGGCGTAGCGTGCCAATGGCTAGTATGGCTTTAGCCATGGGCGACACAACTGGGAGGGTGCGACAAATTTTGGAAGGACGAATTTTTTTGCTTGTCAACATTCTATGTTGAGTATTGAGTGAAAGCGGCAAACTCTAAAAGGGCGGCAAATTTCAAATGAGCGGCAAATTTTAGAAGCGATGACCTTTTTGCTTGTCAGAGGATTTTTAGTGAAGGCGGCAAACTTTAGAGGGGGCGTCAAATGTAAAAATTTTGCAAACGGCGACGTGGGCCACATGGGCGGCAAGCTACGCCTCTGGCGCCAAAGACCCTAGATCTGCATCCGATATAAATGAATTGGGGGGAGAGAGGGTGGATTAGCCATGAACCATAGGCGGCCAAAGTGCACGCTACGCCACTGGTTATGATGATGATGATGATGATGATGATGATGATGATGATGATGATGATGATGATGATGTACTAGTAGATGTTTTACCCGGAAGACTGGTCGAGAGAGAAGTGGAAGATGTCGTCGCATTGTCCAGCGCAGAATAAGTCGCAGCACGATCCGTCGTCCAAATGTTCGGTTGGATTCTGGAAGTAATTGATTGTCAGAGCCATGGTCCCAGTCGCTTCCACTTCCGCCATCTTAATCCCCCGTACAAAATAATGCATTGAATATTACGCATACCATGTATCATCATCATCATCGTCATTACTCAATGATTCCGACGTGAAATACTCCGAATGAAATGCTGTCTGCTAAATATATCGAAACTAATTGAATTCAATGCGTTCGACAGCATAAACAGTGTTCGTTTTAACTCACAGCTACAGTATGTGGGCAATCCCTGCACGGCCTCTGGTGACTGTGGGGGGGGGGGTCGATGTACAATAGACGATAATTACTAGCACTCTGGGAAGGGAAGGTAAACTTTTTCTAGAGGATAATCTTAATGCGAAAGAATTTCCTTTCCGAAATAATTCTGTTTATAAGACTTGGAAAACACTTTCAAGGATCGTAAAAGCTTTACTTGGAGACGTTTTCGTTGCCCGCCAGGTAATGTCACCTGTACTCACCTAGTAGTGATTATTACGTTAGAAAGCTAAAATAATTGTACCTGAATGAAGAGAAGAAGGCAGCTGAACAGATGACGGCGGCTCTTAGGTGAGAAGATGGTCATTGCTGACACCTGGGACTTTTCTGATTCAGGTAAACACAATTCTCCTTTATAAATGCACAAGTACCATAAAGAACAGATTCTCTTATGGTAAAACTCAGGCGCTGAGAAGAATTCGCGAACAAAGTAATTCGACGAAGGATTCAAAAGTCAAGCAACCGGAGAAGACGAATAGAAGTGTTATTTCAGAACGAGGAAATAACATTTAAGGCGTTTTCTAGAATAACTGCTTCTCCAAAGCACTTGCCGTCACTCGACCGAAACAACTAACCCTAACTCCGCTAACAATGCTGTAAATACCTGACTAACCCTACAAAAATGTGACTCATTAACGCGTGTTGCCACTGCATTGTAGCTAACAATATACTGAAATGAAAATGTTCAGGGCTATCTCTAGACTCGCTGCATGAAAGTCATTAGACAAAACCTATAAGGAGTATGCAAAGTACTTGCTCGTCCCACCTGTCTATCTCTGTCTCCATCAACGCGTATAGATTATAATTATAGGCAGATGGGTTGAGATGCCCTTGGTAGGAGCTGAGATCTCTGATGATTCAGCGAGGAATTCGTCTACTGATAGTCTAAATGGCCTTTGGTCCTCTGCAATAACTTAGTCCGTTCGTAAACATGCAGTCGAATGAGTCAGACTTGAAGATCCGCATTTTAACGAGTGGGTAGAAAAGCTACCAGAGAAAACAAGTTTGCTTCTGATTTTTAAAAACTCTTTGAAGCGAAGAGCTCTTTTCCTCTTCGCAGTCTGACTTCAAACACGACAGCGCCTCAAGCAGTCACAGCCGTCACTGACGGCTGCTGTGATAACAGACACAATTGCACAACAACCATTCAACCGAAACTGCTGCAACAGCAGCTGCTGTTGCTTCGAGTTGCATTGCGGCGGAGGCGGCGATCGTCAGCGCCTGTGTTGGCAAAAGGACAGGAGTGAGAGCGATTCAAGCAAAGGTTGCAAAGAATAAAGGCGACGACGCAATGGCATTTGCACAGATCCGGAAATCGCGTAAATTTATCTTGTAACAAACGAAGATCCTTGAGATTGTTGAAATATGTCTTTTACCAATTCCAATAATTCACCTCAACTTTCATTTACACACGCAGAGAGACAGAGAGAGACAGAGAGAGAGAGAGAGAGAGAGAGACAGAGAGAGAGAGAGAGAGAGAGAGAGAGAGAGAGAGAGTTTTTATTTTTTAGTGAATTAAATGACGGACAGCGAAGATAGAGAAACTGGATTTATTATGGTGAAGGAAATGCTTAGACTAAGACTTGAAATGCGGATCAAACGACAGAACAACCAGAAACGACGACACTCAATGCACAGCACATAAAGCAACAGTAAACAGATCATAGATGAGGGGGAAGAGAACCCCAATAGATGAGGGGAAGAGAACCCCATAGTAACGCAAACACACGTCGATGGCGTTGTTCAAACATTGACTAAGACCCGTTCCATGCTCTCTCTCTCTCTCTCTCTCTCTCTCTCTCTCTCTCTCTCTCTCTCTCTCTCTCTCTCTGGACTGAATGATGCAGCTTACCCATCGCAGTGCTAGACTTTGTTCGCATCGTCTTTTGCAAAGGGGTAAACGGTGTGGATACTCCATTTATCTCGGGCGACCCTCTCGAGTCTCGAAATTGTATATTATATTATAGAGATCATTGGATTCTGTATTCAAAGCTCAACAAAAGTTATTTCACGTTGATGATTTGTTTCACGTGGTCAAAAGCCATTGAACATTATTAATTGACTGATAAAATTTAGCAATTTTAAAATGTTCGTGTTTCAGGCCAACCAAGTGCTCGGCTTCATTTCTGCTTTCGTATCGTCGATGTCCACATGTAGGACTCCATAGCCAAGAAGATAATGTATTGCTCTTACTAAGCATATAAACAGTTGTGTCGCAATTTCATTTCAGTTTACTTAGGTAACGTTTATATATTAGCTCTTATAATTATTACCTCTGTCTTCAGGTGTCGAGAGAGACTGTCGTTGTTTTGAACGGTAGAAGTAAGAAGTCAACCAAACCTCAGACAGTGATTTCGTCAAAGTCTTATACTCTGTAGGCCTACATCTAGAATATCGGACCCTGGGTGTTTTTCATATCCACCCTCTATTGTCATCTCGCCTTCGCTGAAAACTTATTGCAAGGGTTGACGGCCTATAGCCGAAGATCAACACGAGAGACTATCGGATAGGCTGATAGGCAGTTTAGACCAACGCTCGGCAGGATTTGACGCGCAGCCAAATGCTGAAAAAGCATTTCATACGCGGACATTGTGACGGAACAGGTCTCTGCAGATGTACTTAGGTGTCCACCCATTCCATCGCTTTGCTGGTCGAGACTTGCTATCACAAACGAACATGGACGTCCGGTGGGGTGCAAGGGGGTGCAATTGCACCCCCTGGAAAAATTGTGGAGTTATAACAAAGTAAAATTACATGTTTCTTTCGTCACAAGACCCTGTTTTGCTCCCCCTGGAAAAATTTCTGCGGACGCCCACGTAAACGAAACGTTTAGCGCAAAGAGCTGCATTGCTAGGGTTAGGGTGAGTTAGGTTAGAGCTGCATTGTGTTCCAATGGGTAGGGAAAATCTAACGGCGCTCGAATTGAACCTAAGAACCAGATAGGCGCGGGAGAAATACCCAAGCAACTAGCGTCATGCTTATGTCACCACTGCCGAGTGTTTACCGTGGGTGGGTGGGGTGGGGGGGCGGTGGAAACACCCATCAATGATTTCATAAACATTGGATTTGGCGCCTTGCTAAAAAAAGGCTAAAACGCTGTCGATTCAGTGGCGGCTCCACAGGGAGTCCGGGGGGCCCGTCCCCCTATTCATTGCCTGGCCCCCAGTGGCCCTCTGTTGGGACCCTATACTTAATGCTACATATATAACAAATGGTTGGCCCCCACGATTAGAAGTTGCCACCCCAACGCACCCCTTGCCAAATCCTGGAGCTGCCATTGTGTCGATTGACGAGTTTTGAAAAACGGAGAGTGAGAGGAGATTTAATTGTGGCATAACAAAATACTAACAAAGTGGACGTTTCAGCAAAGAACGGGTTTTCAAACAAAACTGTGTTATAGAACTCGAGGACATAACATGAAACTGTTTAAGAAACACAAACAACAGTTTTAGTGCTAGATTGGTAGATAGATGGAACGAATTGGATGAGAGGAGATTAGGGCTGCGCTAACCGAGTAGTTTAGGAGTCGAGTAGGAGTCGAGTAGCTTAGCGAGTACTCGAGTACTCGCGTAAAACCGGAAGTACATGATTTGCAAACGTTACACTCACATAATGCGTATTATTTGCCTCATGACCCTCATCTAACCACTCAGAACACTAAATGCAGTAACAACTCGATTTTTCGGATATTCAAACAAATAATAATAATAATAATTATTATTATTATTATTATTATTATTATGCACTGCTATAGCACCATTTCTAATACTCAAGGGTATCAATCGATGGTACTTCAAATCCATCCGCAAAAGACCAGGTCATTCCAGAGATTAGTCAGAGGGAAACAGCAAGACAGACTATGGAGGAATTGCTAAAAGGAAGAGATGTGTTTTAAGCCTAGATCTGCAAATACTCGGTTTATTGGAAGATCTGACAGCCCAGGCCAACCAGGACGGAGAGAGTTCAAGATTTGTGTGTGTGCAAGATATATATATATATATATATATATATATATATATATATATATATATATATGGCCAGAGACTGTTTACAATGGAATACCGTACGCTACCGTACCCAGAGAGAAACACATAAATCACGGTGTGAGGTTACAGATGACCGCGTTTCGTGTAAGTGAAATTAGTGAATTCTCCAAGGCGCAGATCTACTACCGCTTCCTTTAATCCGTTCGCCGTCTCAATTTCCACATTACTATAAATCTATCATCATTGAATTTAGGCATCTGTCAAGGCATCTATTGCAGTCGAAACTCTCAGGCATCTTTACACTTTGAACGTAGGTTTCGGATTCTAGATTTTAGATGCCAGCTTTGATCGGGTAGCCTATGTCCACTGGATACGGGTGCGGTGAAGCTGTCAGTTAGGTGTGAGATGACATGGATCATACTGTATGGTGGGCGCTTTTAAGTTTTAACCTAATCAGGGTGCGATTTGTGACCTGGAGCAGTGTGGGGGATATAGGGTGACCAGATTTCTTTTACGCCATTCCGGGACGCCATGATAGTAGTCACAGTACTGTGACTGTCTGAGGTCTAAGTCAAATACAATAATAATATTTTTTTTTTTTTTTTTACATTTATATAATTTTAATGTGTAAATATTTAATACAGTATTAATACTGTTAATTAATTCATCATAGTTTTCATGACTAGCTAAAATGATTATCACTACTGTCAACATCCCCGTGACCGAGAAAGTCATCGAGCACAGAACCGCCGTCACCGCATAATTCCGAGTTCGATTGAAATTCCGAGAACGTCCCATGGAAGGCTACAGCGTTGAATCGTTGGATAGTCACTGAAATCAACTGCAGTAAGAATGACGTTTCTCTGTGATCACCTGACAGCTGCGACAAGAGACGGCCGATTCGTCTGATGAAAGTTAGACCCTCTACGTTTATAGGGCCCAGTGTTTCGAACGCCAAAGGAACGAATGCGTAGTTTGGGAGTGCATTGACATACTTGTCGATCTTTCTTGTTGCAGCTATTTCCGATGGGCCGCCTGGCGATTGAGCAGCCACGGCTCTGTATGAGCTTGCCAGGGTGTCGATGACTGTTACATCCCAAGTTAAACATTTTCCGTTCTCCCACGGGATGAGCGTTTGGCCGTCAGGACGTTTGCCATCGGAACGAGTCAATCCGACCGGTTCTTTCCTGGAAGGGATGCCAGCTTTAGAAAGCGCGCGCCAGATGACGTCGTTTAAGGCGGCGTGTCTGGCTATTCGACCCGGACCCAGTCGGCATGATAGGCCATGAGATCCATCGGAGGTCACGGGCATTCCACAGCAGCAGAGATGTGGTGCGATTTTAGGTCCACTCTAGGCGTAAGCCAGTCGCTATCCGAACTGCTTCATCGTCGAGTCTCAAGCCTAGGGCTGTGATGGGGAGGCAGAACAGCCAATCTCCTGAATGCGGCGCGGTGATGGCGTTGATTCTGGCTTGATGGAAGTCAGAGGTGATGGTGGATTTTAAGTGGAAAATGTCTCTCTCAACCAATGGACGATCCCAGGCTGATTGTCTGCGAAGGTTTTCGCCCGCGACAATGTCTGGCTCATTGCATTCTAAAGACCAGCGTGTCATTGCGACGTTCAAGTGAGCGTCCTCAGGAATTGCCGTGTTGGCGAGGATGGAAGTCTGGAGCCTGGCGGTACCTGCAGCTGAAGCCAAAATAATAAAATAAAATAATAAATAAAATAAAATAATAAATTTATAATTATAGCAATTGGACATATTGGTAAAGTATCACACATGCGCAAATTGCGCAGTTCCTCAACTTGAAACTTTCCTCAAGTGAAATATACTTGGAATGCTTACTAATTTATAACACTGTTTAGCATTCTACTTGTATATGATTTCCATGGTTAAGTGCCATGGGCCCCCGACCTGCAAAGGGCCTTCGCCGATCCGAGCCAAAAAAATTTGTCGCAAAGTGTCATGCAGAGATCGAAAGATGTTAAGTTGTCACTTTCCACACGTATTCGGGACAATGAAATTATGAAAACCAGACCAGTAAGAAAGCAGGGCAAGCAAACGGTTCGGCTAAACCAGTGGGACACAAACGCTAATGTGCAAATTAGTAATCACAAATCACGTTTCATTTTTAAATATGTTGCGCATCATCAGTGACGTCAGTTCAGTTGACTGTTGTAGCACGTGACGTGATCTCTGAAAAGTAAACTTAAAGATGTGCGGAAAACCAGAAATGAATAATTTCAAAAAGGGCTGATCAATCATTCATAACAATTACGAATAACTTAAATAAAGCCGAATAGTAATTTGTAACAAATAACGGTTGGCCAAATTTTAATTAATTTTTTGGTTATTCTTTATTTATCTATTCTATTCTTTATTTAGTTATTCTATGCGAGTACTCGACTCCAAAAAATTTACTCGACTCCAATTTGGAGTCGAGTACTCGCGTTACTCGAGTTACTCGGCGCAGCCCTAGAGGAGATAGTAATGGCGACTAGCGTGAATGCTTTTAAAATAAGTCTAAGTGTCATTGGGATCTATAATATGGGACTTGTGGAGCTATTAGACTGCGAAGAATGAGATTACACAGTAACACCATAATCAGACCTTCCCCAGAAATTTGCGTTCGGGGATGTGTCCCAAAATTGCGGGGGGTTGTCAATCAGTGGGGCAGCCAGCGGGAATTAGACCCCCTTTGGTTGGCGGACCAAAAACTTGTGTTGCGTATTATTATTATTTTGTGGGTCTGTGGGTGGAGGGGCACAAAATCGGGTTTAATGCAGCAAGAAGAGAAAAAGAATCAACGCAAAATATCAATATAGTTGCATACTAAGCTCAGGCTGTCTGCGCGCTCATTTACAGCGTAGCAGTATTATAACTGACTTAGCCTAACCAAGCAAAATAATAGGTGACGACCTTTTTTGCTTGTCAGGATTTTCGAAGTCGGGGAATGGCTGGATGGTTGACCGTAACCCCCTTTCGGAAAATCCTGGTTGCGCCACTGGTGTCAGTGTCCAGTGTTGGATCTTATACGGATAGTTTATCGTAGTATAACCCCTCTAATCCTACGAGTCCTGCTGCCGGACTCAGAATGCACAGGTGACCATTCGGATCTTCCCCACCTCAGGCGTTGCTTTTCATCTGGTTCATCGCTTCCATGCGGTGGGGGTCTATTGCCGCTCTGACTACCCGGACCCCACCTGCCCTTTAATAGTTCTTATCCTCATGCTACTTTTAGCATATGTCTGGGTGATAGCCAACACCACCCCTGGCATGAGGTGTAGGGACAGGGGCTGTCCGTCAAAAACCGAGGGTGTAACCCTCCCTCTCGCTGGGTGTGCAGATAAATTACTGACCATAATGTGAATAAATGGATGGGCGAAACTTATGATGGTTCTCAAATACGACAACGCTAATGAACCACTTTAAACTCTGCTATTATTATTATTATTATTATTATTATTATTATTATTATTATTATTATTATTATTATTATGCAATGGATAAATGAAGTAGGAACAATATCATCGCTCCATGACGACATCGAACATGCTGTGAATCTCCTTTGAATGACGTCAAATGGCGCTTCAAACGCTGTCTGCTTGATGATAATTATATCTCTGCACATGACTTCGACATAAGCACAGGGGCCTATTTAGACTCGTAGGAAAAAACGCGGTGTAAAGGGATCGATAATACGCCGTCTGCCTTTACGAACGCCGTCGGTTGATTTTCTGTATTGAATTGTTATCATTTTCCCACTCTGACATCTGTCGTTTGGACTTTGCAGTGGTATAGACGAATAGATGCACACAACGACGCGTGTAGGTCCTATAGCAGGGCTAAGATATTGAACGCGCTCTTCCGCCTTCGATTAGTCCGGTCTCCTCCTCCTCCTCCTCCTCCTCCTCCTCCTCCTCCTCCTCCTCCTTAGAGCAGAGCGATCCCAACGACGGCAAACGCTCCACTTTAATCATCGAACTAAAGAGCGACGGTCGAAATTCGAGCGATTTTGTTGGACTACTTTCCTGAGCGGAATCATACACGAGGTTACTCGAGCGCACATACATGTAGGAATACAGACTTTGACTGCGCAAGGCGACGCTTTAGTATAGGCTACTCTATCGAAGAAACCGATAAGACGTTGACGATGTCTGTGCGCCGAGTTGCCTTCGTTGTTTTACTTGCTTTCTGTTTCTTTGAAAACTTACCTTTGGCGAGATCCAATGATGGTAACTGTCTTTAGACGGCTTCAGTATTGATGTCTTCATTTAATTATTCAGAGATGTTAATTTTTTAAATTCTTGAAAGGATATTAAAGTGACGAAGAGCCGAAATTTTGAAAGATCTCTGCTTATCATTAACCAGTGTTTAATCTAGATTCCTGACTCCGGGAAACTGACAAACCCGGGGAATTCTGCTAGGGGGCTGCTGTTAGTCCATGTAGTATGCCAAAATAATTTGCGGGGGAAAATTTGAAATTTCCGGGGGCGGGGAAGGGCAATTTCCCCCCGGAAACGGCCTAGATTAAACACTGTCATTAACCCTCGTGGCGCTGAGCTTTTTCGTAACGACTTCTTCTAAGGGGTGGTAACTCCCATCCCGTCTATCTCGACCCAACCTCTGAACATTAAATATTCCATACACATTGGATCAGAGGCTTTTTTGTGCTGGAGCGAGGCGGAGCGGCGTTCCGGAAAATCCGAAGACTGATTCTTTATAATAAATAAAATAATAAATTATTAAATATTAAAAATTTAGAACTATATCTATCTATTCATTGTTGTGTTGTTGTATTGATTTTAATCATTATATATATATATTTTATATATATATATATATATATATATATATATATATATATATAGCTACGTGACTACGTCATGTGGACAAGTGACTTCCGACTGTTGCGCTCCGGAAAATTTTTTTAAACAAAAAAACCCTGCATTGGATTATACATTCAAAGAAGCTCTCAAGTGAAGTCATTGCGCCATCGTCGCTTGGCGACGGTTGTCTACACAAACGGTCCTTGTGTTTTCTCCATCGCGATCGACGCGTCTTTTATTTCAAATTGTTGATTCTGTCCACTCACTACAAGTTATTACCCTTCGTTTCATTCAGCATTGGATGCTGTATAATGCAATTCATTTAGAAATTACATCTTTGAAAATGAAGCTCCTGGTTCAAAAGAAGTTTTCGGTTCCGTTACTGCACTTAGATTACCCAAAACTGTTCCTATTGCATGTTCTACTATCCAAAGTTATTGTTAAGTTTAAAGATATTGACTTTAAATAAGAAAATTGTAGAATAACTGAAAATTCAAGGCGTTATTTCTGCTCCATTGATATCTTTTTTAAAATTGTTGTTGCTTAGTTGCACATAATAGCAAAAAGATATCAGGATTCGTGTTCATTTGTATAAATGAACCTCATATAGGCATGTAAAAGCACTTGAAAAGATTTCACCAGGACTCAGAAAAATTTGGGGAATCCCGGGCGGGTGAGGTGCGTGAGTTCGAATCGATTTTAATATACATAAACTGAAAAAGAATTTACACAGGACACGATCTTGAAAAGGCAACATTTGATAAATCTATGAGAAGGAGGAGGAGGAGGAGGAGGCAGAAAGCTTCTAGTGAGCGTATTCATGATTCAGATGCAAGAACTAGAAAGTGCTTTCAAAGCATCAAAGTTTGATTGGCACCTATTGACTTCGTATTCATATTAGTTTCATTGAACTCCCAGTTTGTTTCCATTCATTTGACAGCTGCTGGTCAATTAGTATCGAATAGACCTCCCATCGAGTCATTAGATTCTCGTGACTTACCTTCGTTGTCTTGTTCAGGTGATTTGTGCGACCCGAATCCCTGTCACAATGGAGGAACTTGTACAAACATTGTTCTTCTCGAAGGAAACAGTGTCCGTTGCTCTTGTGCTGGAGGATCATTTCGAAAAGATAGATTTTGTAATCCAATATTCGGCTACACAAAGCCAGGTGAGCAATTTACAAACGATCTACCTTAGTAGATATGGGTGTAGGACATTCTCTTCTGGACATAAACCCCCCGGACATTATCCCCGCCGGTACACCCTTTGAAATGACACTGCCGGACATAATCCACCCTCTGTGGGCTTTGACGAAAAGCAGTGTCATATAATCATTACCCACACCATGAACAAGACACGAAACACTAACCCTAAAGGATATTGACGGCAAAATTAAGATCCATGATATTGATTTACATTGTTCATTACTTCTTTGCCGGGAGGGGAATATGTTCGGGGGGATTATGTCCAGGGGAGAATGTCTGCGCCCCAGTAGATATACACCTGTTATATCTAGACAGAATAAGAACGAATGGCCGTTTTCAAAATTACATAGGCCCCTAATGACGCTATTAAAGATTAAGAAACAAGTTCGTGGAAATTCCAGGAGGATTCTGATGATGTACGCTGAATTGCATCTATGTTTAGGAAGCCCTTCCACACATCATCACTTCTATAAGATGCCATAAAACAGGATAAGCTGCCGTATTGTCCGTATACATTGTTTTATCCAGACTCCAGATCTTTGGGGGAAATGACTTGGCTGGAGGGGAAGAGACATACTTCGATGCAAAAATTTCTCAGTGCCGAAAAAAAATTTGCGGCGGAATTTTGAGGTCGGTTGGGGGTAATCTTCCACTAATAGACCTGTATATACTGCCCGTATACACGTGTTCTGAGTCGGACTCTAGAAATAGGTGCAATCTTGCTTCAAGAGCATGACTTTGTGAAGTCAGTAGACGATGGACAACAGTCGTTTCTCTTGAGTTTGTCTGTGCTTCTGTGTGTAAGAAATTAAACTGAAAGAGTATGTCAGTGGCGTAGCCAAAGGGGGATTGGGGTTAAACCCCTCTGGATGCCGACGAAAAAAAATTAATGTGCTTCCATCCATACAGTTTTTAACTTTCGGACGAGGTAAAGTTGTGATCAGGCGACGACCTTTTTTGCTTGCCAGCACATGTGACGCAAAAGGGAAAAAGCAAAGGAGGAAAAATGAGAACGTGAGAATGACCTTTTTTGGTTTTTTGCTTGTCAAATCTTTCGAAGCTGGTCATGACCAAAACCAAAAAACCCCTTCCGAAAATCCTGGCTACGCCACTGGAGTATGTGACTATATTTGTCATTTCAAATATTACAGAAAACACGAAACCATTTCAACGAAAATTTTCTAGGCAGTCACTTAGACGTCTCAATCAGTTTCTGCATAAAGATGTCCTAATGATGGTCAACAGGAAATATTATCAATGTTATAGTTGCGCATTTTAAATGTTTCTATAGTTGACAATTCTCAGATCGACCCTGCACTGTGCATGCATTCAAAGGAGAAATTAAGAATTTTATAGCAGGATGTTGGTTTCAGATAAACGGAGCAGTGTTAATTCTACTACTCATTTACAACTGAATCTAACTCCATTCATGTGACGTGAAATTCAACACATTTTTGAAGTGTGTAATTTGACTAAAATATAAATTGCCTCCGGAGTAATGAATTTCGTAGAGCAATTTAAGTTAGGCCAAAATAACAGTTGTTTCGATCGTTCGATGGCCTGCCACGTCTCAAGTGGCGGTTTTCTGAATCACTCGCTAGACTTCTGGCGGCATTGGCCTATCATCTCTCGCCTGCAGAGGCAACCATTTGTTTTAATTGGCTTTATGATTATATAGGAACAGTCTCATAGATTCCTATTATGATTGGAATTGCCTGCCATCATTTAGATTTGAAACATTTCGCCACATATATCACTAAAATCGTTATTCGTGATCCTGTTCTGAATCTGAACACGAAATTCAAGTTCTCTCAAATCAGAATCGATCAAAGTATAACCAGACAACAGGGACATCGATTAAAATTAATCAGCACGAAAGGAAGAACAGAGAACCAGTTGTCTGTCTCCCTGTTCCTCCACCTGGCTAGTTTCCTTCGACGCTGTGTTAAGTCTAAATGTAGTATTCGGATGATGTCCTTGCGTAATGACGTCCTAAGACCAAAGACCTAAGATCCGGGCGCTTAGCCTATATGTTCGAGCCGAATGAGACGTTAACTATTTGGCCTATCGTCGATTTCATTCATCAGAGATTGAGTCATTTGCATTATATAATCGAGTGAATCTATTTTTCCAGCCGCCAACCTCTGTGCCTCGTATCCTTGTGAAGGAGGTGGAACCTGCTTTCCAGATCCCAACCATTCGTGGTCATCGCAGGGATTTGTCTGCATCTGCACCAGAGACAGAAGCGGCGACAGATGCGAAACGAAAGCAGGTGCCCAGGATATAATAAGAACAGATCAAGTGCTGTCATTCAGCGTTTTATACAGGCCTATTTGGAGGAGGGGAGATTCCCCCTCCTCCCAACCTCAAAATCCCCCTCCCAAATCCCAGCACTTACACAAATTTTGCACTGAACTGTGTCTTTCCTTTCCAACCAAGTCGATCCCCGAAAGCCTCAATCCCCCCCAAGGCCTAGAGTCTGGATAAAACACTGGCTGTCATTTATGTCATATGACTCATATTATTAATCATTTCAGAATGCGAATGATCTTGCGACCTCAAGATCACATGTTCTACATTCACGACATCAATTTGTGTGGAAGCATGATTTTGAACTCAGATGGAACCATTTATTAAACCATGGACTACTAGAAACTAGGACGACAGTAAACAGAGGCTAGCAGAATTTGACCGCTTTACCTCAGAGAGCAGAGAAGTGCAGAAGGCTGTGCATTGTGTAATATGAGAAACAGTGATGCAGCCTAGAACTATGTCTCAACCAAACATTGTCCAATGTTCCAAATTTTTGATTTATTTTGTTCCACTTACATTCCCCTACAACTTTGCCGTTTACCAAAGTTAAGTTACCATTCAAAATTTTAGCCGTAAAGCTTGAAATAAAGATATAAATTTTTGGAGGGGTTCTATTTCAGGCCAAATTGTTGACACCCGTCCCAATTTTTAAAATTTTGCTCTGATTGTTAGAAAGAGGAATGAAAATGCAAGACAATGGTATATAGCTCTTCTTCTTAGCTTTTCTATAACCTGGGATATAGCAAATTATAAGAGAAATACAAGCATTGTTCTACACTGATCGAAAAGACAATTTATCGGAAAGAGGGTGCGCGGGGCAAGGGGAATATATCTCAACCAAATAATGTCCAATTTTCAAAATTTTTAATTTCTTTTGTTCCAAATACATTCCCCTACAACTTCGCCGCTAACCAAAGTTAGATTGCCACTCAAAATTTTTGACTGCACAGCTTGGAACAAAAAATAATTATTTTTGGAGGGGGTTCTATTTCAGGTCAGATTGTGGACCCTCTTCCCAACTTTTATTAAATTTTGCACGGATGGTTGAAAAGGGAATAAAAATGCAAAAAATTGGTGTACACTTCGTCTTTTTAGCTTTCATAGAATCCGTGCAATTGCAAGTTGAAAAATCCAAAATTACGTGAAAATACACAGAACGCTGTATTTCTTCGGCCCCCTGATGTAAGGTACCGTAGACAATTGCTGTCCACTTCATTTAGTAGTTCATGATTAAACATTTATTTGGTCAATTGAAAGAATATTAGGCGCTATGTAATGCGTATCCATGGTGTTGATTATAGAGTCTTAATTCAACGCACTGTTATTCTTTCACGATGGTGTTTTAGATAGATAGAAAGGAGATTTCAACTTGAGTTCAAAGCGACGGACAGTTTCACTCAATAATTAGGCAGGAAAAGTCAGCAATTCGTTGCTGTCATCAACATTGCCCATCGTACGACAACAAAATCAATCGCAGGAAAAGACAGAATCTGAATGGAACTACGGAGTATTCTAGTGCATTATTATGGATGCTCTTAAATTCAGAAGAAACAAATTTATTTGAATTTTAAGTAAGCAGTTTTGAACATTTGATGATCGTGTAAAGTAATTTTAATAGACAGTTGTCATATTTTCAATTATTAAGTCTATGCTTCAAAATTCTGTTACGTAATAAAATTATTCAAGTTTTCCTCTCTCGCCTTCGATTCTAGTCTTATTCCGTCGAACGTCCGAGATGTAATACCTTGGTACTCAAATGCCACTGCGCACTCCGGGAGTTTACAGGCATCTGGAAGGGAATGAATTGGTTGCTGGTCTACAAGACACACTGAAATTCTACTGGGGAGAGAACTGGGGGAGAGAGAGAGAGAGGACTCTTGACTCCGAAACTCGTCGTGTTTAGGATTGGGAGAGTATTGAATGCATTAGCGGCGCGCCTAATAATAATGACAAAACAGCGAACAACAGCACAAAAGAAGCAATTGGAATTGACGATCTACATACAGACTCTGAAGACATCATCTCTCTGATTCTGTTGTATTTAGAGTAAAACATGCTCATAATAAGAGGCGGATTTACCACGGTACCAGGTGGTACATCGGTACCGGGCCTCCCTTCAAAATACAAATTTAGGGGCCTCCCTTTTCTAATAATAATTTTTTAAGACTTTTAATTATTAGTTTCTTTAAAGTAATTTATTTTCGGAGATATACATGAATGTTGTATCGTTAGACGTTAGTAGTGTTTGGACATGGATTAGTAATAATTTAGTATTGAAATGCAATTTAATGATGAGTCTATGATAAGAAAGCCTATGTCTCATATACTGTACCCTGGTTTAGCTGACCTCAATTAATGGTATGACTCATAATGGCTGGACTCTGACCGAGTGACCGGCGGCGGTTGCACCGGGCCACCGGCGGTCGTAGACGCCCGGCCTCTTGCATCGTTATGCAGATTAGCATAGGCGTCAATCCATAGGGGGCTCTGGCCCCTCCCCCAATAATTCGGGCAGGGGCCAGCACTTGTTGGGCCCCCCAATATTTCAACTGTTTATATACTAGTTAACACATTTTCCAGTCTCAATGCATGCTCTTCCTGAAATTTCTATTTTTGAAATTTCATATTTTTGGAGTTTCGGTTCAGAAATGACGATCCACGGGGGCCCGATTCTCTCCATTGATTTAGAGTGGGCTCAGCATTTGTTCATCATATGTTGCCCCCCACTCCAACATGTAGACCCTATAAAGTTTGCTCAATAGTTTGACACTCAGTCACTGATGCACCGTGACTGCATTTATCCAGATTGCCTGCAAAGGTGAAAATTTCAAACCTGATATATAATTAATCCACTGGGGATGAACAAGAAGTCGGACTGTAGGAACCTGGTCTCTGGTTGATTGACCCTAAGTGTAAACTTTCATGTCACTTAACGGTCATCATGGGAACGATGTCAAGATGCTTTTGAGCCGAATTTACTAGATTTAGATAGTTGACGGCTGTACAACAGCCTTGCTGCGTTAGTAACATGGGGAGGGGGATAACTATGCCACCCTGCTGAGAGAATGGCGTTTAACTCTTTAAAGTTTAGATCAATCCTATGGGTTTGTCGAAATCACCGGTGAAGCGTCTAAATGATATCGAGATTACGGGAACTGAGTCATCTGACTGCATTTAAGACATTTCTCTTGCTTGAACTAGACAGTTAACTGTTTAGACGTCTAAATCCGAGTAGTAGATAATAGAAATTTAATAATGTCTCGTAAGCGACAATGCATTAGCATTTAAGATGTTGCCCACGAAACCTGGACTCTATTTGTCAAACTTTTCATTTTGCTCTGCACCTTGGGCTCAACACTCTAATTGAGATTACGAGATATCTGATAGAGGCTGACTACTCAAGCAGGTAAGGTACAGTATACATGCCTACGTTTTAATATGATTGGTCAGCAATAATTTTTAGTGGTGCAGACGGCAGAACTATGAATTTTTGCCTTTATAAACATTAAATAACTTAATTGCAAGTAAATTATTGAACAAACCCAAAAGTAAATAAAAATTATGGCTGAATTTATATCACTTCCTGATATAAACAAAGTAAGTAAGTAAGTAAAATCTTGTTAATTTCTATAGAGCTTTATGTATAGGGTCTACACCCTGTGTGTGTATATATATATATATATATATATATATATATTTCTTAGGTTAACTAGCTATATATAATTATTTATATAGTGTCTATATATATATAGTGTCTATATATATAGTGTCTATATATATAAGTGTCTATATATATATATATATATATATATATATATATATATATATATATATATATATATATATATATATAGCGAGTCGTGAGAGACCAGGACAATGAGAAATGACAGCATCAACTTTTCATGTACCTAACTTCGGAGGTTTGGGCCCCCCCCCCAATATTCCAAGTGGATCGACGCCTTTGCAGATTAGGGGTACTGAATGACTCAGCCTGAGTGCCTGTACAGTTTTTCTCGACGGTCTAGAAGCGCTGGAAATGGGAGGAGTATGTGTATTTGTATGTTTCCGTAACTTTGGAATGGCAATGCATAGTTGCATACAGACTAACGCCATCACTCATCACGTCTTACCGTAAAATGCGTAACACCGTGACGGTGGCCTTTTTGGCAAACGATTACAAATCTTAGTTATACTTAGTGCTTTTTTTCTAGAAATAAGGTGCCGGAACTCATCTTCATGTATGATTAAATTTAAAAGAAATAAGTTCAAATAACACTTAAATAAATTAAATTAATTTATACGTCATGACACGTTGGATTATGATGCAACCGCTGCGATGCACACACACACACACACACACACACACGGCCGTCGACTTCTACCGAGGCCACCTGAAACCAGACCTCGTAGAGGAGTGGACAGCATTTCTGAAAGAATTGCCCAACTCTGAGTAAGATACTGCAGATCCCGCAATCGAATCACCCTTTCGTCCATCTGCTTTGTCGATGCTGCAAATCTTGAGCAAATACAAAATGCAGTCGGCTTTTCCTAATGTAAACATTGCCCTCAGAATCTATGTCACTTTGCCAGTTTCCAGTTGTACTGGTGAGCGGTCATTTAGTCACCTGAAAAGGATTAAGAACTACTTGCGCTCTACCATGCTACAAAGAGCGCCTGTCATCCTTAGCCATACTGAACATTGAAAATGAACTCGTGAAGACAATCGACTTTGCACAGCTAGTGGAGGCCTTTGCTACAACAAAAAGTCGGCGACATGTTGAGACAATTTAGACTAATTACCAGTTACGGTGAGTTACCAGTACACTACTAATATTATAAACAGACAGGTCGACTGTGCCCCAGTTCTTGTACACTGACTGCACGACTGCAAATTCAATGCAAGTTTATTTGAGTTGAAGTTCATGGCATTTAATTGTTTCATTTTTCAATGACGTTTGTTTTATTTTTACTTCTTTAAGTGACCACTTTGGCGCCGGGGGCCTCCGTGGAAATATTTGCACCAGGTCTCCAAAATGTAAAATATGCTGAAATAAAGCAAGATGAAAAATACTACGATTTACCTTTCTGTGGATTCTTTTAAATACTTATAAGTACTAAATTTAGTATCGAATATAAACAGGCGGCTGTGCAGAAGAGATCGAGCCAAGTTAGCCAACGTATGTGGAAGCACTCGATTCCCTTTTAATGCAGCTGTCTGCATAGAGATAAAGAGACGCTGACTATGGAGAGGTCAATTGAGTAAAACAGTCTGAAAAGTAAACGCATTACCTTTGAACAGGTAGCAGCGTCGTGTGTAGTCATGCTTCCTGCTGTTAAAGGTTGACGGAAAGTCGTTGAAATAACAATACAATTGGTTGACGCGGTGCTGCGGTAGGCGATGAAAGTGCGGGTAATAGGGTTTAGAGAGGAGGATTGATTTATAAAACTGCATCCGGGATGGGAACCAAAATACGGGAATGGGGATGGAGAAAGAGATTAGGGATAGGGTGGGGTTAGGGTTAGGGTTAGGGTTAGGGTGGGGATGAATTTTAAGTCAATGGAGACGGGTTGGGGATGGAGAAAAGTTTTGCGGCGACGGGAGGGGTTAACAACATGGATTGACTCCACACGACGGGAGGGGATGAGGACAACAGTCAGTCCCCTATACACACCTCTATTGCCAACATAGGGTTTTAACGTAGATCTCTCCTCAAGTGACCACACTGAATTGATTCCTTGCAAGAAAAAAGAACTTGCACACTGAAAAATCGAAGGCCCGACGGGGGTTTGAACCCCGGATCTTCGGTTTACGAGACCGACGCCTTACCACTTGGCCACCGAGCCACCAGGAAGCCGTAACTCTGTTGTCTTTTTATATCATTTTAAATATATCGGTTGTCCAGTGAGCGCTGAATTATTGAAAAATCAATTTAATAGAAATTTCGTATGTGAAGCTAAAAACTAATTTCTGTCTTCTATAAAGAAAGTCCGTCGACAGATAGTTCTGTTTCATTCGCTAGATGGCGCATTAATGACAGCGACAACGACTGCAATAATAGTCCTACCGGTAAAAATAGGCCTAATCAGTGGCGGTTCCAGGAATTCTTGGTGGGGGGATGAAAACTTTTTATAGGAAGTTGGTGTTGGGAATGCAAAGTTAAGAAGAAAAAACAAAAGAAAAGAGAGAAAAAGGTCATTGTTTGGCCACTAAATGTTAATAAACCTTGCAAAAAGGTCGACAAGCTAAAAAAAGAAGATAATTCGCAGTATTTTTCACTAAATTTAAAAAACTCACCGGAAAATAGGTTGACAAGCCAAAAAAGGTAATCCGGAACCCCGGTGGGGGTATGCGTCCCCAGTCATGGTGGAAACGCCACTGGGCCTAATATCTTATCGAATTTTGTTGAGCATAAATGCTTTTGGGTAAAATGGGGTAACCTCGGCACCCCAGGTAACTTCGCCAGTCGCCACCCGATATATCAGGAATACTCTATGCAGTGAATGTATATTCTATGTTCTACTGTTAGCGCACAATCGGACTGGTGTTGTTTCGGTAAGTTTTAAGGTTGAAAACTCGCTACGGCGTTTATTAGGTAAGACAAAATGAAAAGTAGCCTATCATTTTCTTATCATTTTTGTGTTTAGGAGAAATGATACTGTTGGCATTCTAGATGATCGATAGGCACAATCTTAGTGTTAAACTATACGTTAAACTCTAATGAATCGATTGGTGAGCAGCAATTGATTGCTTGCGCTGCATGGCTATTTTTTCCGACGCTGGATATTTTCCGAGTCTGCCGATTGTCTAACTTCGGCATTTCTTGATTGGCAAACTTCGGCACGCGTGCCAACCAGATGGCGTGCCAAACAGCAACGACAACCCTCATATTTCTATAAAGCTAATGCATAGGCTGTTCCCAAATTAAACTGCAATTTTCCGTCTTATTTGAAACACCATAATCAGCACATTCAACGTTTCGTGGACTTATACATCGATATTCCAATCGATATAGAGAACATATATCACCTAACATGTCTTCTATGGCGCCTAGAAGGCGACAACCCTCATATCATTGGTTCATTGGCTCCCTCATTAAATAGAAGAGCTTGGTCACGCTTGAACGAAGTCAAACCCATGTCGTAGTCAGTGGCGTAGCGTGCACTCGTGCCGCCTATGGCTCCTGGAAAAATGCCGCCCCAATTTCACTCTTATTACATCTGACAGGCAAAAAAGTCGCCACCGCAAAATTTTGGTTTGCTCCCCCCGCCTCTGCCCCCTTGCCATATCCACTATGTGAACAACCAGTGGTCCTGGCTGCGCCCACTCGCTCAGACTTGATGTAATATATGATCTAACCGTTGAGGTTTGACTTTAATTAACTACAGTGGGGGGACTGGGGGACTGGGACCCAGGCCGCGGCGGCCCCTTGCAATTTTTACGACACCGCAACGTTTTTGAAATGTCTTGACGAGCAAAAAATGGTCATCCGTATATATTGTTGCCTCTTCAAATGGCCTGACGAGCAAAAAAACTAAACAAATACTACTTAAGAATAAGAAAAATGAAAACTCTTAAATATCCGAGGCCGGCGGGGCCCCCGCGGCCGGCGGGACCCACTGCGGCCGCAGGCTTTGCAGGCCCCACGCGCCGGCTCTGGTAGTCTGGTTGCCGCGGGTCACGGATCTTTCCCCCAGCATCACCGTCTTGGACGAAGGAGGGACATAAAGGCGAAGTCGCTTAATGTTTGATCGCAGCTGTTTACGACAGTCTGTCGGCATCGGCCGCTTTATGAGCGCAGAAATGTACTCCGCCGGGCAGAGAGGATCGTTCAGTGCTCGGAATGTCAGCGCTGTAGCGTTTATAATCTATACACTCCGAGATCTTCAGCCAGTGTAGCCTTTCCTTTAGCAATGGAGTCACGTGATCCCTCCATCTCGCGCTGAAGATCAATCGGGCCGCAGCGTTCATGACCGAACCGAACTGCTGTGTTTAACAGAAAGCAGAAAACGCACCAAACTCAAAAGCATAAGCAAATTAAACTATCAAAAGAATTTAGTATGTAATAAATTCTGTGGACAGATTATTTAAAATAAGTGAAAATCTAAAAGCAGGTGCGCTTTTAAAAACTAACCCTCAGTTGAAATAAAATTGCGGTGCCGTATTTCACCGTAAGATCTCTTTAGACTTTAGATCGAATAATTTGTTAAAATACTTAAGCAATTAGCAGACGTACCTTTTTGAATGTGTGCAGATTTTAGGTATTAAAAATATGTGTCTTGTACTGTCTTCTAAGATAAAATAATATTTTTAATTGTGTATTTTATAATATTATTGTAGTCGATGTATTTTGACCAAATGTCAACTTGTCAAGTATGTCAGAAAATACAGTAGGCCCTAACACTAGGTAAGACGCTTAACTTTTGTTTCAGCAAGTGACATGTTGCTTTTAATTACTGTTCGGGGCTGTCCATTAATTGTGTCAACAAAATAGGGGGAGGGGTTTGAAAAACTTTGACAGTTGTCGACAGGGGAGGAGGTTAAGAGAAGATGACGTCAACAATTTAAATTTTTTACAAATGATGAAAAATAGGAAATTTCATGGAATACTATTTATTACAATGGAAAAACGCCTGACAAGTCACAAACAAGGTCATCATCGCCACCACATTATGACACTCGATGAACAAAAGAAAGGGGAAAATGGTCATCGCCGCAAAAATAATAACCTTCTAACCGTTTTAGGGAGACCCATCATTGATCTTAGCTGAGGGGTCAAGGGGTCACTGAAAGCTGAAAGGATCAAAGTAGGGGCCTATTTTTAATGGTGGGCCTGGGGCTTCAGTCCCCGCCTTAATATGGCCCTGCACACCAGACATGGGTCAATTACAATTATAATTGTAATTCAATTGTAATTAATTACATTTTGCTAATGTAATTGTAATTGATCTGTGGAAAGTTCACTTACATGTAATTGTAATTGTAATTGTCATGTGTGTAATTGTAATTGTAATTGAGCTATTGTAATTGATTTGCCCAATTACAGGAATGTGAGTTTTATAAGTTCTAATAGCGTATTAGCATGTATGAGCCGAAGTCTTGTCAGTCTATGAATGTTTGGCAGTGAATACATTGGATGATTAGTGAATTGTCAAAGCACAACCGTTATTGGTAAATGGACTCACTGCTCTGGTCAGTTGCCATGCAAAATTTACTTATTTACTTTTACTGCCTTTCAAATTGGAAGGAAACCAGCTTATCATATGTCTACTTCCTGTGTTCTGCGGTTTCGCTTTTTTGTGAATGAAAGTTTAATGCCAGTAGATATGAGCGTAAATCAAGCAGGAGTAATATGGAATTATTCTGAAAAGTCTGATGACTTTAATAATGCTGTTTCCAATGCAAATGTTAAAGTGAAGTGCTGGTTGTGTGGTGAATTAGTGTCATGCTCGAAAAAGGCTACTTCGAATTTGTTGACTCATTTGCGGGTTTGTGAAACTTTGTGTTACGGTTTTTTAAATAGGCCGTAGCATATGAATTTGTTGAACTAATTTATGTTAATTATTTTAGACACTTAAGTTTTTTAAAAGAAGCAGAAAGAGGAATGAAAAGTAATTGTGATTGTAATTGTAATTGAAATTGACACGTTTGTAATTGTAATTGTAATTGGTCCCAATGTAATTAGCTGTAATTGTAATTGTAATTGACAAAAATCCGTATAATTGTAATTTAATTGTAATTGCTTAAAACGTAATTGACCCATGTCTGCTGCACACACATACATGCCACTTTAGCAGTCTTTATCTGACATAGTGATGTGATCCTTTACTTAGAGATCGTCCAAGTTTCTGCTCCATTTATCACAATTGGCCAAAGATAACACTGCAGAGCCCTTATCCTTGTTTTCATTGCTGACTGTTTTTATGTGCTTTAGAGTGGCAGAGGCAATCTTATGATCAGTTTAAAGATTTTCAGGATGATCCTGGATGGCCTCATCTTCCATGATTGCCGAGTGGAAGGGGTTTTCTGGTTGGTTCATAGTTTTCATTTTGGTATCAAGATATTGGCTTCTTGACATGTAACATAATTTACTGTAATTCTTTTTATGTACCGTAATTGAGATTCTTTCCACGTGGCTGTTTGCTTTCTCTGTCCTGTGTACAATATTCTGTTTATAGTGAATCTCTTATGTCAAATTTCAAAGCAATTTTGAGTTATTGTTTCAGCTGAAACATTAGACACTGTGGCCTCACATCAGAACTCATTTGATTTTAGGGTGATCCTGGTTCCCCAGGGCCTCATATTGCCCATGTGGGCATGTGGCCGACGGCAGCAAAACTCGTGACTCGAGGATGAATTCTTTTGTTTGCCTGAGGCTTTCAGCATCAAGAGAAGTTCTTCTCGGAAGTTTTTGAACATCTCAACATGTGAAAAGGACAGAGGAAGTCGCTCAACAGGCAACAAAAGATTAACCAAAGACATGAGTAAGTTTCCAAACACATCAATTGCACTTTTTACAGAGAGAAGTAGAAATGGTATTGAGAAGATATTGCTGATATGAACAATGGCATTTGACTGAGTGAGTTTCATCATTGGTTCTTGGTAAAATGATTGGAAGCTCAGAATAAGCAGAGTCCATTTGAGAATTAACATATTTTGACTTTTTCCCAGGAAAGTTAAAGTGAGTGAAACGTGGCGATGATCGGTCAGAATCTATTGCAAAGCATTCAGAAGAACTGTGAAGTGAACGGGTGTCGTTGATTATATGAATTTTTAGTTTTTATTTGAGTTTTAATTGATTGAAGCCAACCAGAAAATGATCAAAATGCTGAGTGATCAGTCCATTGCTAATGGCTGTTGTTTGGCTGGACTGTGGCAGATGTCATCGACTGATTTTGTGGTTTGTTTTTAGGGCAAACCAGGTCATGCTGGATCCCATGGATTGTCTGGAAAAGAAGGACTTTCTGGAAGACCTGGACCTAGAGTAAGGATCTACTGTATTTTGTGTATGATTTATAATTATTTAGCTGTTTCTGAGCAATTTCTAGCCAATGCCTCTTTATTGTCATGTTCAGTTTCAAACATTGAACACTGCAACTGTTTTCTAACATCTGTTCTAGAATTTGTTGTTGGTCCTTTCCTGATTCTTCAAAGGCAGTCTTTGGTCCTCTTTCATGGTTAATTTCATTTTCCTTCTCACTTGTTGTGCTTTGTTTTTTAACTAATGGTAATCCAAGAAGATATTTATACTTTTACTTGATATTTGTTGCCTTAACACTTTACTGAGCACTTTTGATTACAGCTGGCCTTGATACCATTCTTCACAGAGTTACAGTCACACATGCATATTGGCCCTCATCTTGTTGTCACACATGTTCTTCAACTTCTGTTAATGTCAACTGCTTAGTGAAGAGCATTCAGCAGTCCTTTGGAAGTGCAGTTGATCTGATTGCACTGGAATGTCCCTAATCCTAGATTATTATCAGTTCAAGATCCTAAAACACATCACATTGCAAAATTTTATTTAATAAAATTAAGTTTTTGAGCTTTTCTCTGTAAGTAGTGTTCTCTTTTATGGTGTGATTCATCGTCCTCCTGAGAATATTTGAAGTGCAGCAGTGGATTTAAAATACAAATTAGAGCCTCAACCAGAATTGGAAATTAAAGGAATTTCCTCAAGATGCAGAGTTCCGTGCTGTGCGTGTGACTTAAATGAAAGCCAAAGAAGAATCTGAGATGTTGCTTTGATTTGCTGCATCTGTAATTCACTTCTGTCTCGTGAAGATTTCTGCTTTTTTTAGGGTCCAAAAGGACCGAGTGGCTCCACTGGACAACTGGTAAGCCACTGACTTTATGCATTTGAGTTTCCATTGATACTTTACTTACTTCAAATGGAAGATTCCATTAATTAAATTCAGTGAGTCATTTTAAGTAAGAAGGAAGTTATTGCATTTGTGAAGAATACAGCAAATCAATTGTATAGGAATTGAATAAGTAGTTGCTTGTTAAATGGGTATTTGGTCATTGCTAATAGCTTTCTATTTATTAATTTATTTACGTATTTAATTCTTGTACTAATTGAGAAGCCATTATACTTTTGTTTTAGGGACCCCTGGGCCTCCTGAACCACTGGGTAATGTAAGTATGCTTTTTAATGTTTTTTAAAACATTTTTTCAAATGTCTTCTTAACAAAAAGTTTAAAACAGTATTTGAGTATTTCAGACTTTGAATGTGGTTTCACTTATAGAAATTTCTTAAACCTGAATGTTGTGAGAAGAGAATTCAAATATGTCTTGCTTAGTGTCCTGATGATGTCATCTTATTGGTTATTATTGGAGGTCTTCAGACGTTACACTCAGCTAATGATGTCACAGTCAAATGGCTGACTTCTTTCAGCACATGAAGCATACAACGATAATAATAATAATAATATCTTATTGATCATTGGTGGTTACTGAGACACTGTGACATTTTTCATTATGTATAATTGCTTCAAGACTTATTGTTATAATTATTTTTGCACATAAAATGTTAATGTATGTTATTAATTACTGATATAAGCTGAACTGGAAAATTGTAGGGAATGGCTACGCAGCAGCCAATGGACACAACCTGGATTGGGGTTTTCAGTCGACCGAAAGGACCGGATCCTCTTCTGGTAATTGTTCAGTTTTTGTTGAATGAATTCACGTCTTTGTACTCATAATACTGTAAATCAAAGACTGCATTGTTCCAAATGACATCATGTCTTACTGTAGAAGTGGCCTTGGTACTAGATTATGTCATGGATGATTAGCTGAACATGAGATATATAAGAAGCAGTAGGGCCTCTGATTAGTATGTAGCTTTGATGCAACTGATTCCCACTGAAACCCAGCCAAGGACTTTTGATCTATTTCAGTCTGAATTCACTCTTTGTCTTAGTGCTATGGAAAGGCAGATTATGAAAAATATCGAAAGAATATTGAAAGATTTGACAGATTTTGTGCTTAAGGCATAAGTGCCTGTGGATGTCGTATCCAGCTGCCTTAGTGTCATCTTGCTAACTCTCCTGTTTGCTCTTCATTTCAGGAAGATGATCCAGATGTCGCCACTACAGAAGAAAGTGAAATTAAAGAGGCCAAGGTACAGTATGTGGCATTCTCTCCAGTGATTTTCTTTGATTGGTCATAGAAGCTGAAGACATGCAGTTTGTTCTATTTGTATTTATTGTATCTCAACTACTATAACTATGTAACAAATCTGTCAGATTCACTGAGTGCTGAGCTAATTAATGACCAATGTGAGAGTCATTGATTATCATTACAATTCATTGGTAACTTACAGAAATCACTGCAAATGACAAGACAATTGATGAAGCTCTTATTGATTCGGTCAAAGACCTGAGAGGAACAAAGCAGTCGCCAACCAGGACCTGTTGCCATTTGTCTCTTGCTCATCCTGACTTTGAGAGTGGTAGATGAGTTTTTATTTGACAATCGTGGCTTGTGCTAACAGTTGTTACCATTTGTGGCTCCAGAAGTCTAATTTGGTTCAGAAATCCCTGTTGTCTGTTGCAGATTCCAAAAATCACTTGGTACATTGGTGAGAAGAGAAGAATTTGGTTTGGTGAAGAAATCAGAAATGGATTTCTGGTAAATGTTGAGTTTCTTCATTTACTTTTGACCTTCAGAACAGTAGAATACTGGAGATTGTCTTAATTCTTCCTGCTTTATTAACACTTTGACTACCGGATCAAAAATTCCCCCAGGTGCCAAAGGAAAACATGAGAAAACTCTTTTTGGTAATTTGCTGTTCCTGATGTTTTCAAAAGTAAAAATATGTATGAAATTAATATTTATTTATTTATTTTGCAGTTCACGTACACAACAGACGCATCTCAGTTTCACTTCCTCCAACTGCTCGGCTCTTCTGCCTTCCAGAACGTCACCTTTCACTGTCGCAATACGATTGCGTATTACGACATCAAGCGCCAAATCTTACAAAAAGGCAGCAATCTTTGCCTCAATGGATGACCAGGAAATCAGCGCTGGTAGATGCAGTCATCCACACCAAGTTCCAATAGATGAATGCAAGGTAAATAAATGACTATGGTGCTATGTCAGCTCTTTCTTATATTTGTTAGGCATACTTAAACATTCTGCAGTAGGGACATTCTAAGGGAATTCTAATGTTGGAATTGAATCTCTAGAACTTTCCTCTGATTATGACTCAACATCCGGACACTTTGAGGTGAAGAGTCTCTTTCAGTTAAGACACTTTACAGTCAATGTGAAGACCACAGAGAGAGAGGGAATCTTGAGAAGGAGATTTGCACCAACATCTACATTGAAGAGTGAAGAATAAATAATGTTGAACATTTATGCAAAAATATTTACCTCCTTTTGTTTTTCTTTGTTTTAGAATCGGATGGATGTTTGGGGGCCCCACTGCGTTTCAGTTCACCACAGAAGAAACAGCGTGCCTTCCGATTGAGGACATTGCCTCCACTGACTTTGGCAAAGATCGAGGGCCAATAGTTTGGTCTAGAAATTGGACCAGTTTGCTTTGCTTAATTTGAAACAAATTCTTAATGTTCTTATTGTAGCTTTCATTAATTGTACCTGCACTCAAATTATGGAAAGTTTGGAAGAAATATTTTTCATCATAAACACATCATGAGTTATCAATCAATCAATCAATTTATTTCGCAGGATTACACATACAGAGATTAAACATACAAAATTAGTTCATTTCTTTATCATGTGAAAAAAAATCATAATATGTAAAAATATATAATTAATTTGAGAAATGGGTTGACCAAAGGGTATAAAACTTGTAAGACAGTCAACCTATTTGGTTGAGGAATTTAGAAGTGACAAAATTAAAGGTAAAAGAGTATTTAGCTAAGGTACTTAGAAGTTGCATGAATAATAATATAGAAGAGTATAGAAAGTAATAAATGGTTAAGAGAATTTTGAGGAATTTTAAATCCGTTAAGGAAGTTAATTCTTAACTAATTTACAACTTGTCAGAGACTTAGTTAATGAAAATGAAGCTTTTTAAAGTGAAAGAAATTGTTAATATTTCTCAGTTCAATAGGCAGGTTGTTCCATAAGTCTAGGTCCTGAAAACTTTGTAGTAAATTTTCTCTTTATTATAATTATTACTATTATACTAAATTATATCTCTAATCTCTTGCAATATTAGACTAGGGACAGGGTTTCTACGTAGATTACTATTTCATCTTAATGAGTCATTAATTGTAGAACCACGATCTATTACGCCACCCTCCCCTCCCCCCGTCCTCTTCTCAGGCGCAAAAGCGTGACCAATGACTTGTACCAGTTAAGAAGGTACCTCTGAGCAGTGCTGTATTAACCATGGTGCAACTGGTGCACTTGCCCCAGGCCCACTGGTTCAATTTTTTAAATTTAATCTTAGATAAATCATAAGCACACTTAAACAAGTGAATCGGTAATTGTATTTTATTTTGATTAAATATATTTAAGGAAGTTTTCTATATTTTAAAATTAATTTTCTTAAATTTCGGGCAAAGATTTAAAACTTCGAACTTGTAGGGTTGAGGGCCTTTTAAACTTTTGTTGCGTTGTTTGCCCCAGTCCTCCAAAAGAGTTAATCCGGCACTGCCTCTGAGGGATGGGAGGGTGCGGAGGAGTCTCACCTGCTTTGTACTATGGCCCACTAGATGGTCAACAAGGCAGCGGCTCGACTGTAGGCGTTTGTTCTGCATAAATGTCGAATTGTGAGGGGTTTTGCGTCAAAGACTGAGTGTAAATCAAGCGAAAGAGATTCGATGGATGTTAACTATTGCTGTTTCTTCTTGCTCATTATTCAACCGTAGCGCAGAAACGATCGGTTGTTAGGTCGCTAACAGACGTTGCCATTGTCTGTGCATCGGTTGTCGTTGTTGTTGCACTCAATGCACTGGGGGTTGGTCCCGGTTTGGAATGAACTTTTGAATGAAGTTGCCGTAACATGGCCTCAGAGCATCGACCGCCAATATTAATGTTACGATGAACAGAAGAGTTTGCAATCATTGTTTCTGTGGCCATACAGGCCTATGGAAGTATCTAGAACCCAATGGCACCGTGTCATCCAACTTCAAGCGATGAGCAGTCGACTGTTTGGATTACGTTCTTTGTTTACATTAAACAGACTCTCTTCTGACTGTCCAATGTTCGACTTCTATCGCAGAGAAAGAGACGGTGAGTAAAATAGATCTATTGCAGTAAAAGGGGCTGCCCATTAATTATGTCAACAATTTTTGGCAATTTTTGACCCCACCCTTGTCAACAACTGTCAACTTTCACTTGACTTGACACCCCCTTAATTACGTCAAAAACTTTTGACCCCCCCCAAGGTCAATGACAGGTCCCAATAACAAGGTTATTATTTTTTGTGGTGATGACCATTTTCCCCTGTTTTGCTCATCGAATGTCAAAATGTGGTGGTGATGACCTTTTTTGCCATGTATTTTTCCATTGTAGTAATTAAGTAGTATTCCATGAAATTTCCTATTTTTTGATTATTTGTAAAAAGTGAAATTGTTGACGTCAACTTCTCTTGATCCCCACTGTCCCCTGTCAAACTTTTTCAAACCCTCCCCTAAATTATTGACGTAATTAATGGACAGCCCCTTAGCTAATAATTCAAGTGATTTGTGGGTTAACCAGACATAGAAATATATATTAAATGAAAGATATCCAATTATTATGATTATTATGTTCGAATAAAAAATAATGTAATATTTATGTTAAGAATCTAAAATATAAAAACTTTTAGTGTTGCCCTTTTCAATACTGGGCCATTATTTTATAATGCAAGCGGAGTTTGGCCATCCTCTATTATAAAATGAAGGCTTTCAAGTTATTATTGAATTATAAATTCTCGATTATAAATATTTGTCTAAATATTAACATTGCAGCTTAGCCTATGCAGAAGCGTATTCTTGTTAGCGCAATACTCTTTGCTCATTGTGACCTAGCAGATTAGTTGTTTTGATGAGTCTCACCACTTTAAAATGCTCGGCGGTAGCGTATACAGCCAGTGGCGGCTCTAGGATTTGGCAAGTGGGGGGGCCGTTCGGGTGGCAACTTCTAATCATGGGGGCCAACCATTTGTTGTTTAATGTATGTAGCATTAAGTATAGGGTCCCAACTGGGGGGCCAGACACTCAATAGGGGGGCACAGGCCCCTCCCCCCCCGGTGGAGCCGCCACTGTATATAGCCAGAGGCCAACACTCTCGTGACGAGTTTTCACTTTTCCCTTCAGCTATTTGTCGTTTCTCTGGCACTTGAAGAGTCAATCATTTCACACACTTTAAAATCTACTTTCATAATGGCTTCGTACAAGTGGCGTTGCACTTACATTCTTCGGAAAAGACAACGACACTCTATAACAAATATTCCACTTCCATTGATGAGTCAATACAAAAAACCTACAAATTGTTATTGTAAGTGTAGACCTAACCATCGCAAGTAGTCTCGACTAATGGAGGATGGTGTAGTCCCCCAACTTTCTGGCTATCGGCTTGTTAAATCATTTCTTCGTTAATTTCATAATGTTTTTAGCCTTTTACACTGGCCATTAAGTTTTTTGCCTCATCACAATCCTGTCGCACTGCTCTCACAAATGCGAGAACTTTCGTTCTGTCAGTGAGTGGTTACTAAAGCATAAAGGTAACAAGGATCTATTGGAGCAAAAGCTGAGATGAAATGCAGAAAGTTTACTTAGAGTGGAAGAAAACAGCGAGACAGGCTTATGAGAAAAGGCAACAGAAATGGACGAGTCCTTTTCAGTCGGAAATTGAAAAGCGTTCAAACCAACTGGACAAACAGAGGAACTCCGCCAATGCTGTCAATGGCACGCAGTGGCAAGATCTTCAAAGGAATGATTCTGGTCATCTTGACAATGCCCAAATGGGTCGTCCATAAATTACGTCACGCGGTTAGGGGGGAGGGGATCCGGCAATTTGTGACGAAGTGTGACGACGGGGGTGAGGGTCCCGTAAATGTGACGTCACGCAAAACAAATTTAGGTCAAAATTTAGGTCATGGCCTTTGACCTTTTTTGCTTGTCAGGGATTTTGGAGAGGAAAAATACAATTATGACCTTTTTTGCTTGTCAAGACTTTTCGGAATACGAAAATGGGAGGGGGTCGGCCCGATGTAACGTCATATTTTAGGGGGTCCGACGTTTTGTGACGTCGCGTTACGTAAAGGGGGTCAAAAAGTGCCAAATTCGAGTGACGTAATTTATGGACGACCCCAAAGAGACTAACAGACATTCTCTCTACCTGTAGTTATATGTGCTCGTAGCCTAGTTACTCACACTCTTCCGTATATGAATTGCATGTTTCCTTTAGGTTACGCGCTAAGAATCTATAATAATAATAATAATAATAATAATAATAATAATAATAATAATAATAATAATAATAATAATAGCGCTATAAAATGTGAGCTCCCTATACAAAATAACATTGTGGCGCCGTATTTTGTACTCTTAACATTTCATTATAATAATTTATAGTTAATTTCTGTTAGCCCAAATATATTAAAAAATTTATCCGTTAATTATTGTTAACAAGTAGAATTTTTAATTGAGGAAACTAAAGCGCGAATCTTGTTGTCGTATAATATTAGTGTACTCAATGTAAATTGGTCAAATGTCGAGTCAAGTTCAAACAAAAATAGCAATAGGTATAATGTCTTTCTTTTATTTTAGCAAAGTACCGTTTCATTTTAAAATTGCTGTTATTTAGAACAATATAAAATAAATAACAGCGACTAAAAAATTAGGCGAATTTCAAAAATAAACTATATATTTATTTCATACCGGACTCAATACAGATAGAACATTTCGCATCTATGGAAATGAAGAAAACAATATTAAGCACTATGTTGTATAGTATATAACACTTGCAGAAATTAATTAACTAATATTTTTGACTTTATTATTCTTTTTGTATTTTAAAACAAAGCTAAAGATGCGAAATTAAACTTCTTTTCAAAGTTTTCTAAAACATTATTTTACTTAATGCTAAATAAAGAAGGTACAACGCCATAGATCTAAATATTGTGAGGAACTCTCTACCTGTATACAAATTCGCCATTTGAGCAAGAGGGGCACATTGCAACATGCAAATGGCTAAACTGTACAATATTCAACACACGCTTCTTAGAGACTCGTGTGTTATTAACGAATCAAAGGAATCTAATATCGCTTAAAGACTAATTTCTTTTAACTAATTTTAGCTAATTTAACCACAAAACGTTGCGTTGTGTGGTTAAATTAGCTAAAATTAGTTAAAAGAAATTGGAATCTCTTTAAATTCAGTTATTTACTCTTTATACTACCCCCGTGGTGTTCCTTCAAATAAGCTTCTTAATTCTTGTTAAGCGGGCTATATTTAGACACACCAGCTCAACTGATAAAATTTGAATTGCTGAAATATGCAGTAGGTCTCCTGAAAGGATCTATCGGGAAGTAGGTCTACTTCTGCTCGCGATCATGATGTGATATCTCTGTTTCAGTTCTCTCGTAAATTCAATTTGCAAAGCTCCTCTTTATCATATTCGAGGCATTTGTCCCATCAAACAGCTGCTCCCCAAGCCTGTTCTATAATTCAGATAGCCGATGCATTGGTATTTAGTCGCCTAGATTAATGCAATTCTCTGGGGTTTTTGTCTTTTGACATCACAAGATCAATTGAGCAAACACTTCTCAGAGCACAGAATTCCAATACAATCTCCCAGATTTGAACTCGTAGACCCAGTTAGTCAGCTCTTGCATTGGTTTCCTACCAAACAACTTGTCTTGTCTTCATCCATCCTCGCTACGAGGGTAGACCGCATCATGAATGAGCTTGTTCCACTGTTTTCTGTTGTCTGTCATTCGGGTCGCCTTTTCCATAATGTTATCAGTCCATCCACTCCTGGGTTTGCATTGTTTTCTTTTACCATCATTTGTGCCTACTGCCTTGTATCATTTCCTTTTCAAAACAGACGCCCAGAGCCTGTTTCCCTCGTGATGTGGCCGAGATACGACAGTTCTCTTCTTTTGATGTACTCCGAAAATTCTCTTGTTACGCCTCCCTTCTCTAATGCCCATTCTTTAGTTATTTTCTCTGCACAGGATATAATATTATGCAGAATCTGTCTCAATTCTTTCTTTTCGAACGTCTTGACTCCAGACCCTCCAAACCAAACCCAATCCAAACCCTCCAGACAAGTAATTGATTATAAAATCTGTCTTTTGCTCTACAAGTAATAAAACCATGTTACACATTGAATCAATTATCTTAATTTAAACACAGCTCATCCCTCAACAGTGTCGGTTCTGAGATGGAGCTGGTGGGATGTAGCCTCCAAGATTTCAGTTTTACCCCACAGGTAATAATAGTAGGAGACCTTTTTGTGTGTCAGATATTTTCAGGGTTAGGATAGACAGACATGTCAAACTGGGGCCCGCGGGCCGCATGCGGCCCTTTACAAGATGCCCAGCGACCCGCACAAAGATTTCTACAAATTATAAATGTTTTTTAGACAACACAATTTCTCAAGTCGATCGCTTTTGTGTGATTTTTGGATCGTTTTTGTGTGATTTTGTATGCACATTTATGTTTCTTATTTGAAGTAACCAAAAAATGAAGCACCGAATTTAATTAAATATTAAATATATTTCAGTTATTGTAATGTGCACAATTAATTGTTGTGTGTGGCCCCCATGACAATACCAATGTGAGCCACGCGGCCCTTGGGGGACCCTGAGTTTGACATGTCTGGAGTAGACGACCTTTTACACTTTTTTAGAGGTTGGGAAGTTGGCGGTCATTGAATAGGGCATAGCCACCAATTTTTTTCCGGCTAGAACCGCCATTGTCTCTGAGCCTACTAATCTCTCCACCAGATACTCCACAGGTCCTTAATTTGTTCCTCTTTCTAGTGCAGCCTTTGACGCTAGTAGGTGTTCTTCGGTGTGTAGTCGCATGCTTTGGAATTCACTCCCAGCATCACTTCATATGTCTGTTTAGCTTGGCCAAACAGGCATACAAAGTAACCTGATATCCCTCTCGTCGATCAAACTGACCATCCCAGCCTCACCTGTCTCTAATTAATTCGGGTTTGATCAAGCCCCAGTTTGGTTTGGCTCGTCATATCTGCTGATGCCTAACAGAGCCGTGGCTAGGAGGCAGGAGGCAAGCTTCCTCGGCGCCGTCCGGGGCGTCAGAGACCATTGTTGATTTTATTCACGACGGTATTGCCAGTATGACAAGTGAAAAAGGTCATCACCCGCGTTCTGTACACTACTTCCTTCACTGCTTCACTCCTACAACGTCGTGAAAAGGGGATGTCCATTAATTATGTCAACAATTTTTTGGCAATTTTGACCCTCTCCCCTTGTCAACAACTGTCAACTTTCAGTTACCCCTATAATTACGTCGAAAACTTTTGACCTCTCCCCTCCCCAAGATCAATGACAGGTCCCAATAACAAGGTTAGCCTTTTATTTTTTGCGGTGATTACAATTTTATCCCTGTTTTGCTCGACGAGTGTCAAAATGTGATGGCTATGACCTTTTACCATGCTTTTTTCCATTGTAATAAGTAGTCTTCCATGAAATTTTCTATTTTTTAGTATTTGTAAAAAGTGAAATTGTTGATGTCAACTTCTCTTGGCCCCTCCCCCTGTCAACAACTGTCAAACTTTTTCAAATCCCCTCCCCTCTAAATTGTTGACGTAATTAATGGACAGGCATGACAGCCCCAAAGTGTGCTAAGCAAAACAGGTAATCACCAGATTTTAGACGGTTAGGGGCAAACATTGATACCTTGCCCCGTGCGGTAAATACTCTAGTTACGGCTCTGATGCCTAGGCATTACGATAATGGCACAATAGAAATTTAGATTATTAATTGTGAATTGCTTTCTCCTTCGAGTATAATAATCCCATAATAATCATGTAATAGCGCTATAAAATGCAAGTCCCTGGCGTCGCATTTCCCTATGAAATCTGATTACAGGTAGATCAACTAATTTAATTTTATAGTTATATCCCTTAACGTAATTTTTAAAATGTGAACTTGTCTGTGGAAATTTAAAAAATAGAATTTCAAATGAAAAATAATGCCTTGATCAACTGTATTTTATATTATTAGTGTACTCGATGTAGTTTGATCAAATGGGCAAATGGTTGAAATGGCAAGTCCAATTTGAACAGAAAATAGCACCAGGTATAATGTCTTTTTTTAGCTTCATGTTATTTTTGAAATTAGGGTTACTTGTGATAATAACAAGCAAATAATTAAGTACGCTAAAAGTAATAGATGGATTTTTAAAATATTTAAAACTATTTCTTACTGGACTTGGTAAATGTGGAATATTACACACAACAGTAAAGAAGAAAACAGCATTAAATGCGGTGGTTTGTGATTTGTAGTACTTGTAAATGTCTATAATTCAATAATCTCAATAAATTTGAGCGTATTCGTTTTGTCATTTAAAAAACAAAGCTAAGATACAAAATCTTGCAATTTAACAACAGTTTTAGAAATATTATTGCACCTAATGCTAAATAAATAGTCCCAACGCCATCGATCTAAATATTGTGAAGAAGAAGAAGAAGAAGAAGTAGAAGAAGAAGAAGACTATTTCTCAACAAAATATTGTGAGATTAGACAAATGCGGCATTTATTTTCTGTAATATTTTTTAATGCGAATAAACGAACTGCACTTCTAGCTGTTGTACGGTTGTACGGGCTTTAAATGCTTTTGTTGCATCTGCGACCGATGCTTCCAGTGACGCTTAATTGTGCGTTTCGTGAATTTTAGGGGCAGCCTGGACCACGAGATCCTCCCGGGTCAGTGGTCACCCACATCACCGGATCCACGAGGTCCTCCTTGGCGACGAGGACCATCGGCCCATCGGTCAGTCCTTTGCTGCATTCGATTCGAGAAGCATTCAAAGATCAAATTCAGAGATTGCAGATTTATTTCACATACAGTGGAAGTTGGAACAGTAAACGGATTCTCAAAGGCTATCTATTCCATTTATGTAAAGTGCTATTGCTTTTGGCATCTAGCTATGTTATAGCGCTATAGAAATTGTCGAGGTAATAATAATAATAATAATAATAATATCTGAGCCTATCTCGGAAAGCTAGGTACCGTTATTGAATGTGGAGAGTTACTACATTGGTTTTCACACAGGCTTTACTTAGCCTCCTAAGCCACTTAAAATCACAATATTATTCTTATGGTTAAAATGATTATTTACATCAAATAACTGAATATTATATAGTAATATAAGGTATAAATGATATTTTGATAACAAGGTCCTACTGGATATCCCGGAGAAAGAGAGATGTAAGTCAGTTACTGTATTTGTTCAATTGTTGCGCTCTCCATGTTCTAGGTTTGTTGTTCAGGCAATTGGTTCTATGAGTCTGATTGCTGTCATTTATTACGTTACGTTGAAAAACAACATAAGTTTAAAGCAGCTTTTATTCAGATTGATGTGTAATGTTGTTATTATTAGCACTTGATTCAGTGCTGACGTGGATGCTAGCAGAGTGCTTGAAAGTCTTAAGACTTCTTTACTGAACTATAAAAACTTGTTTTGCAGAAACCGAATTGTGTTGTTAAAATAGGTCTAATGGAAGTTTTTAGTGAAATTATCTTTTCGGTTTCTGTCTGACAGGGTGAACCTGGATTACCTGGAGGTCCTGGCTTCCCTGGTTCACTTTGTCTTTTTGGTGCTGCTGCCAATCCTGACACTCCTGGTGCCAAAAGTTAAGCGGTTAGTGAATACCGGTAAGTTTAAGTTACTTGAGTTCTGCTAATTAAATAGTTAATAAATAAGCTTAGCATTCCATGTTGGAACCAGGAAGAAAACTTATTTATGATTCCAAGACATGCAATGCATATGCACGGGTAGTATGAGCATTGAGCAAGGGACAAGCCCTGCATTCAGAGCACTAAATGTCTACAATGAAGCAGCATGAAAGATATCCAAATGAATTGGAGAATTTATCTTCAGATTTTTATCTATTTATGGAAGCGACAAATTCAGTTGAGACTTGAATTTTCTGCACACTTAAGTGTACATAAATAACAGTTAACTTTTGTAATTTGTGTATTTGTCTTTTGTTGGTTTCCTTGTCTTACATATTTATTGGATAGTTGTGCTATTTGCATTTTAAGGGTCCTCCTGGTTTTTCTGTCCAGGGAGAGCGGGTTGGTTAAATGCTTCTGCTGTAACATTATGTAGAACATTTTGAATGTTTGTAGCTCTTTATTATTTGTTTTTGACTCACTGTTTTGCCTTCTTTTAATAAAAGTTGTCATTGATAGAAATTAGTTCATGTGTTTGCAGGGCTCCTACATTTGACCTACTGTACTGCAACTGATACTATGCTTAGGCAGAAGTTCATGCAGAGAGGTTTGACTTCAGTTAACACCGAAAGCAGTTTCTCTTTGATTTTTGTTCAGGGTCAGTCTGGGGACAGAAGATCGCCTGGATCAGAAGGCCGACTCAAAGGTCCATCTGGAGGAGAGACTGGAGAAAAGTGACCTTCTCCAGTACATGCTCAACCTTCTCTAATAATTTGCAACATTATAATTTTAAGGCTTGTAAGTTTATAAGCTTTTGTAAGTAAGCGTATATGTGGTGACTCAGCTGGTGACATTGAGGGATGAGGCTAAAATCTTCTGTGTAGGTTATGAACGATACAGGACCGAGTGACGAGCCTTGTGGCACTGAGCAGTGCAGGGGTAGTTCTGATGATGCCTCCTTATTGTAGTATGACCATTTGCTTTCGTCCCTTTAGATATGAGCGAAACCAGCATAGAGGAGTTCCACTCACTCCAAAGCGTTCCTTTAGTAGCACCCATTATATGGGTGCAAAACATGGACCATCACCAAAGACTTGGAAAGAAAAATATTAGCCTTTGAAAGAAAATGTTATAGAAAAAATACTATGAATCGGATGGGTCAAAAAAATCACAAATGAAGAACTATACGGGAGAATTCAGGCCAAAAAAACCATGCTGGAAAGAGTAAAACAAAGGAAACTCCAACTTTCCGGGCACATATGCAGAATGAAAGAGGACAGAAAGATGAAAGCTCTAATGTTTGGAATAATGGAGGGTGCCAATAAGAGAGGGAGACCACACAAGGAATGGTGTGATGATATTGAAGAATGGTGTGGAAGCAGTTTACAGAATCTTAGTCACAGAGCAACAAACAGGAAAGAATGGCAGAAAACTGTGGAGATGGCATTATACACCAACGGGCGATGAGCCCACGGTTAATGATGATGATGAGCACCCGGAACAGTATGTCATGATCGACCGTATCGAAAGCTGCGCTTAGATCGAGCTGCACAAGCGCAGACTTTACCGTCATCGATAGCGCGCACTGTGCAGTTTCTGTGGAGTGGAATCTCCGATATGCTGACTGATGCGCAGGGAGGAGATGGTTGGTTTCAGCGAATTCGGCAAACCTCGACAACTACTCGTTCTATAAGCTTCGCTACAAAGCTGAGATTAGAGATTGGTCGGAATGATTTTATATCACTTGGATCTCACGATGGAGTTTGTGTTTAATTAGTTTATGAAATGGTGACCCTAAACCAAGATTAAATAAAGACGCTTTCTGTATCATTACTTGGGAAATTGCTTACTCATAAGCACTTAGATATTGGTTGTCAAATAACACCATTTGACTGCATTGAATAACAGGGTTCCAATTTTAGCAAAATAAAAGCAACATTTGAAACAGACTTGCTTGAGACATAATCTCCACATCCAAAGAGGCAATCAACAATGTTTAGAGAAACTGGAAATTGAATGTTGTTTGAACATGCTGCCACAACCAGTGGCAGTCGCTTTTATTAGAGTGCCACAGCAATTCACAACTGGAATTAACTAATTGACTGATTTTGTTTTCTCTCTAGGGATCTCCCTCCCAGTCATCGACCGGGATCGCCAGTGCTTCTGAGGCAGAGATCGTTTAAATCATGGTCAGCAGTCTTCTTAATGTTTCAAATATTGATAAATATATGTTATAATTAGAGACCTGGTATTTGTTTAATGTTCAGGTTAAATTGTCCTCTTGTTTCTACACTCAAGTGTTAGGCAGCATTCACATTGTCGCTTTCCACCTGCCATTGACATCTTGCAGTAGAAGAACTTGTAACAGTTGTCTTTCTCCATTGTCTTTAACTTTGTCAGTACTGGTGAATCTCTAAGTATTTAGAAGTTGCATTCTTATGACCAAAAGGGCAGAGAAAGGCATTTATTTATGGTGTACAAAATAATGGAGTTGATGAATATTAAGATAAAGACTAAGATTTTGCATTGGTAAATAATTTTACATTATTAAATTCTTAATTTTAATTGTCCATTTTCTTTCTTTGAGTATTTGCAACTGAAATCAGGGAATGATGGGAAGCCAGATGAACACAGAGCAACAGGATTACCTGGTCTGCCAGGAAGGCAAGGTCAGACTGGGGACATAGGAGCATCAGTCAGTGAGTTCATGTTATGAGTCAGTTATTGTACATTTTTTGGAGAATGTGATAGAATTTGTACAATTGATTGCTAATACATTGGGTGGTATGCATTTTGTGGCACATTTACTATAGGCTGTGACACAATGATTGGCTTGCAGATAACTATTAGATTATTATTGTGTGGCACAAATATACAGTATGTAGAGGTAACTCATGGTGAATGTTTTGAGACAACACAACCACTTATCCTCCTTGACAGAGGTGGAGAAGAGGCGATATAGGGCAATGCACGCAACTAACCCTGTCCACTCTAACCCAATTCCTAACCCTAACCTTAACTTAATAAAACTAACTATGAAACTTAGGCATTTTGCAGCAACAGAAGCCCTTGAGGCTGCATTGATGTTTGCTGATAAAAATTTTAACAATTGAACAAATTTACTATTTAAAGTGCACATGAAGGTTTTCTCATGTGTTGTGTTGTATTGTGGTTTAGTTTTTTTACTGTTATAATTGTGAAATTTTCAGTTTCATAAATGTTCTTTTGTCCAGACAGAAATATCGGGCAGGTGCTGAATGTGTTTTGCTAATCGATGCTGACCTCAGTTTCACTCTAACAATTGACAAGAGTCCAGCCAAAGTTTATAATTAATTTAGCATTGGTCATTAACTGCTTTTAGGGTCAGCCAGGCAAGGGCGGTGTCCTTGGCCAACGGGTCCTCCTGACAATGCTCAGAGAAAGTGGCAGGACTGGAGCAGGACCACAGGTGGGTTTTCAACAGATTTTCATGTTAAAGTTGAAATAGTTCAATTCAGGATAGAATTACTTGACTTCTGGCTTCTTATTTTGCACTTGGCATTACTTCAGATATGGATGATGCATGGCTGTCATTGACCTACTGGGTCGCTGATTGAGAAGATTGGAAGAGCGGTGAAGCCAGTTTCTTCTTATCCCAGCTTTGACCTCTCTCTCTCTGGACTATTCTACAGGCTGAACCCATCCTCCAAGCACACTCTTTCATTACGAAAAACAGCCAGACGTCAAACCTCCATTTATGTCATTTTTAAGTTGAAGTTTACTTCGTGTGTTTCAAAATGTCTCAATTGTGAGGTTTTAAAAATGTAATTTACCTTTTTGGTAAAATTTACATTTTGAATCTAACCATTTGTTTAAAGTCAAAATTATTATTTTGGTTGAATTTTATGGAATTTACATGCTTGGTTAACTGCAGTATATCTATTAGCAAGCCATGTATGTATGTAGAAGAGGAGAAACACATTGCTGTACAGATAACATACAGTGCAGTTATTATTGATGAATCCTTCTGCCACTCCATACGATAATGCACCTGTGCAGTACTTAGTCATCTGCTACTGCATTACAGTCGTTTTAATATTTTTTGAAGCGAAATTTGGCAGAGACTGATTATAAAATCTGTGAAAACTGATTGATTGATTGATTGATTGGTTGGTTGGTTGATTGATTGATTGATTGGTTGGTTGATTGATTGGTTGATTGATTGATTGATTGATTGATTGATTGATTGATTGATTGATTGATTGATTTTAGGTGATGCTGGAAGAAAGGCCAGCCTGGTTCTGAAGGACTTCAGGGGTTTCTGGTTTCTGGTTTCCTACATTCTGCAGGATGTTTTGGTAAAAGTCTAAAAGTTAAAACCCACCAAAGTTCTTTTTGCTCTAAATATATATATTTTAGGTGCCATGCTTAAAGTAAATGTAAAACATCGAACACATATACAAAAAACTTTTAAATCATGTATTTATTCATTCTTTTATATATAAGCACAATGATAAAGAAATTGAAAAGTTTTCATCTGCAGTCACCAGATGCCAGGACAAAACATGTGTTATCTAATGGATGCCGAAACAATCATTTCTGAGATGCAAGAGGCATCATTACAAGCCACCACAGTGCAAACAACGAGTTTGCCTATAGGTGACAGCGGAACAGCGGTGACAGCCAATGTGTTAATATTTGATTTTGAAAATTTCTCTTCCTTTTTATGAAGAGAATGCTACAGACTTATCAATCTACACGCATCAACATCTCTGATCTCTTTACTTGCATTCCATTTTCATATTCCTTGTCTTTCATTTGATGATTGTATTTATTATCATTTGTTCCTTTACAGTTCAAGTACACAATGGACATGTCACAGCTTCGCTTCCTCCGGCTCTTCTGCCTTCTGCCTTCCAGAATGTCGCCTTCCACTGTTGCAATACCACAGCGTATTCACGACCACGAGCATAAGTTTTACAGAAAGGGCAGCAATCCATTTGATGAATGCAAGTTGAATAATAGACTCGATGAAGAGTAGCGCTTTGATCATTTGGTTCAGAAAAGCGAAATGCTTAACATTTAATGTCAACAGAAAACTGCACATTTATTTGATTCAATTTATTTTCATTTGGAAGCAATTGAGCTACTGATATTTCTCAATTTATGGTTTCATTAACTACTCACTGCCTTTGCTGTTTTTGCGTTTTAACTGCCAATGAACATTATGCGATGAAATGCAAGCAGACCTCTGAAATTCTACAATGACATTCAAATGCTGCATTTACTGCTTTTATTGTCAGCCTTTATTCAACTAGAGGCAACTTTACTTACTTAGACTTAGATCCTTCCGTTCCCTCTGGAACATTGGGCGATGAAGTCTTCTCCAGCCAATACGATCATTGGCAACTTCTCTTGCTTTGGTTATCTCTAGGCAACTTTAGTTAACGCTAATAGCATAACTTCAGCAATTATTCAGACATTGTAAATTGAAATTGTATTATTTTATGAGAATTCTGTAGACATGTTCTAATAGTTAATTTGTCAGTGGTGGCTTTCTGGTGGATTTATCATTTCACTGAGTTAAGTAAAGTCTTAATTGCTTTTTCATAATGTAGATTTTTCTTGGATTGGTTTTTCTTTTTCTGGCTTTTGTTTGCTTGCGTGGCTGTAGAGTGGGTTGAACCAGACTGGAAGTGTTCTGATGACATACTTCGAGAATAATTCTCAATATATCGGTTGTCACTATTATAAAAGTAGATGACTGGAACTGGATTTGGTGGCTAGAACTGTAAGTGGATATAAGATGGCTCTGACAGAATTGGCGTTGCTGTGGAACAGAATACATTTTATTCCTTCTGATCTTATCTTTTGATTTGTTTCGCCTTCATATTCAAAGGACCTCAGTTGTACAAACTGTTTGACCACTAGAGACTATAGTCTTCTGTCTCTAAGCACTGCTGTAATTATGCCAATTAACAATTAAATCGACAATTAAAATCACGAAACAGCAGGCCCCGACTGCAAGGATGCGTGAGGGTCATGCCTTCAAGCGATACCTCGTGTAATTGAATACAAGATTTGTAGTTGAAGCTGGTTTCACTGCAGCAGCTGTGGGGCTGTCCATTAATTATGTCAACAATTTCGACCCACTGTCAACTGTCACTACCCTCCCCCCATAATTAATTACGTTAAAAGCTTTTGACCCCCACCCCAAGATCAATGACAGGTCCCAATAACAAGGTTATTGTTTTTATGCAGTGATGACCATTTTCCCTTTATTGCTCATCAGTGTCAAAATATGGTGGTGATGACCTTTTTGTCATGCTTTTTCCATTGTAATAAGTAGTATTCCATGAAATTTCCTATTTTTGATTATTTGTAAAAGTGAAATTGTTGACATCAACTTCTCTTGACCCCTCCTCCCTGTCAACAACTGTCAAACTTTTGAAACCCCCTCTCCTAAATTGTTCT